>BJBW01008847.1:79910-97512 GCA_004320125.1 Scolopax mira
GAGGACTCCAGAGCTGGACACAGAGCTCCAGGTGGGGTCTCACCAGAGCAGAGCAGAGGGGCACAATCACCTCCCATGACCTGCTGGCCACTCTTCTCTTGATGCAGCCCAGGCTGGGGTTGGCTCTCTGGGCTGCCAGTGCACCACCCACTGCCCAGGATGAGCTTCTCATCCCCAAGCACTCCCAAGTCCTTCTCCTCAGGGCTGCTCTCCAGCCATTCTCTGCCCAACCTATATTTGTGCCTGGGATTGCCACGTCCCACGTCCCTGCACTTGCCTTGGTTGAACTTCATGGGGTTTGCAGGAGCCCACCTCTCCAGCCTGTCCAGGTCCCTCTGGATGGCATCCCTTCCCTCCAGCGTGTCAACTGCACCACCCAACTTGGTGTTGTCAGGAAACTTGCTGAGGTTGCACTCTATCCCATTGTCCGTGTCCCTGACAAAGATGTTAAATAGTACTGGTCCCAGTACTGACCCCTGAGGAACACCACTCATCACTGGCCGCCACTTGGACCGTTGACCGCAACCCTTTTCCTGTGTCATATTTAATTTGTAATATTAGAAAAATGCAGAGTAGTAGGTTGCATGGGTTCAGGTGGGACTGTTACCCTTTGAACACTTCAAAGGAAGCCTCTTTCGGAAGCACCCAGGAGACAAATTTGGATATAACAGGTACACATTCTAAGCACTTAAAAAGGTCTCTAGAAAACCTCCTTCAGTGTTCTTGTGGAGTGTCTTGGTGGATTGAATATGAGATGCCACTTGATGAAAACATCTCATGTTTTCATCATGAGATGTTGAAATCAGCTTCAGCTGGTGCCAAGATGTTTTCTTCTTGCTCCCTCTCCTTTTCTTCTCCAGGTGGTCCCTGTTCTTTGATTATTACAGTTGGGTCATTCCCACTTCTTTAGACACAGAGACCAGTGGTCTCATGGTGCTTCCAGCACCTGGGTTTCCTCAGACAGTTTATTTCCTGCTGTCTCATCACTTCAGGGGAAAAAAAAAAAGAAAAAAGAAAAAAGGAACCCAAGAGATTTTTCTTTGCTGCAGAAGGTCACCATCCCTGGAAGGATTTAAGAAACGTGTAGAGGTGGCACTTCAGGGTATGCTTTAGTGCCCAAGATTGTTGGGTTGGGCTTTTTTGTGTGTGTGTGTATGGTTGTACTCGATGATCTCAAGGGTCTCTTCCAACCATGAAGATTCTGTGATTCTGTTTCTTTTGTAACTGTTTGTCATTTTAGGAGAAGGATTCAGAGATGCACAACTTCATCAGAGTTGGTCTATCCATACAGGAAGCTTTGCCCCATAGTGCTATGGGAGTTCTTCACCTCTGGTGTTTCCTGAGGAGCTCTTCAGCCACCTTTTAGAATCATAGAATCACATGGGGTTGGAAGGGACCTCTTGTGATTCTGTGATTAGACACATCCCTGTGATACTCATTGCCTAAAAAAAAAGTGCATTGGTTATATCCTTCTAGGAGCTTCTCAGGCTTTTTCCTGTTGAGGACTCTTTGTTACAATGTGAGGAGTAAACAGACATTTCTAGTCTCTTTAGCAGTATCTTAAAAGGTTTGGGTGTCCTAAAAACATATCAAAACAGAGAAGGTATCGTGAAGCAGTAGGTATTTGTATCTGGTAGACATAGCTGACCTGAAATTTTGCTAGCAAAGAAATACCGCTTTTTTTTTCCTTATGAAGCATTTAGCAGAAAAATTAGGAATTTTTTTCTTTGTACTGAGACATGATACCGCTATGATTTTTTTTTTTTTTTCCTGTTGTTTGCATATCAAAGAAGCAGATAAGAAATTTCACTAGCTGTATCAAGCCTTTTAAAAATGCTTGTGAGTAGAGTTGTGTAGTTTCTTCCGTACCGAAATAGTTAACTGTCCAAAGCTAGAGAGGCAGTGCCTATCCTCACGTTTTCTGGGAGCAGGATGGGGTAGCCCGAGGTGACCGTGTTTGAAAATAGAGGAGTAACCTCATTGCAAAGAACGCTAGAGAGCTAATTAAGGGAAGGAGGAAGTTATTTATGGTGGATTGTGTAATTGTTTACTGTTTCAGATCTATTCGTAAGCATTTTCAACGCTGTCTTAACTTTGTAGTCGTTCCCTTGCGCTTTGATTTCCTTAGGCTTCCTTAAATTGCATGAGCATGTGTTCATAAAATAGCAAAAGTTGAAGATTTTTAGGGAGTTTTAATGGGCCTAAGATACACATACTCAGGAATTATATAGAATATGTTTATAACAAGAATAATAGGGTTGCAGTAGCTAAAACAAGTGACATACCAAGAGACTCACTTTGCATTAAGAGAGCAAACTAAATGTCCTTGTCATTGACCACTTGATCTTTCAACCTTCATTGTAATATTTCACACATGTTTTTCATTTAATTCTTACATTTTTATGGAGCTGGAATAATTTAAAACTTCTATGGAATTACACTGCTTCTCATTTCCATTAGATCTGACAATTACATTGTAAGTTATTTTCTCAGCAATTACCTTGCGTAGTTCGTAAGTTCAAAAGGTATTAAGTTCAAAGCTTGGGACCTTCGATCCAAGCAGAAAAAAAAAAAAGGTAGTATAAGATGGTTTATGATGATTTAATTATCTTTAAAACAGATTACATTTATCAAGCCTAAGAGAACTTAAAGAAAATAGATGAAAGCACTACCTTCAGCTTAACATGGTTCTTCAATGTGCATTGTGAGCAATGAAACTGGGGGGTTGGGAATGGGAGGTACCTCACAAAAATCCTGGAGAAGTTTTGATCACTGAATCTTTTAGGTTGGCAGGAACCTCATGAGATCATTTAGTCCAATGTCCCTACTTGAGCAGGGTCAGCTAGGGCAGGTTACCCAGGACCATATGCAGTTGGGTTTTAAGTGTCTCCAAGAGACTCCACAGCCTCTCTGGGCAATCTGTCCAGAGAATGTTCAACTGTTTGACCACTCTTACAGTAAAAAATGTGTTTTCTTATGTTCAGAAGAAATTTCATGTGTTATAATGTATGTCCATGGTTTTTTAAGTGCTCCATAAACCTGGTGGTCCTCCACCAAGGGTAAGTCTTCCTTGCTCCAGACTTCCCATCTGATCTCAGGGGCCTGGGATTCCTGAAGGACAGTCTTACTAGTAAAGAAGGCGTAAGTGCTACGGCCTTTTCTATGTCATTTGTCCCAGGTCCCTCTGACCATTCAGCAGCGGCCAGTGATTTCCCTAGTCTTCCTCCTTTCTTGATCCCCTTCACATCCTTTACCAGATTCAACTCTAGGTTGACTTTCTTTGGCTTTCTTAAGACCATCCATACAAGATCAGATAGCAAATCTCTACACCTCTTGGGTCACCTGTCCTGCTTCTAAAGCTTGTACACCACCTAATTATATCTTGAGTTCAGTTAGGAACTCTCGGATCATCCATGCAGGCCTTCTGCACGCTGGTCTTTTATTTCTTACTTGTTGGGATGGATCTTTCTTAAGCTTGTAGAATCCTTGAGTGTCAGCCAGCTTTCCTAGAGCCCTCTAATCTCCAGGGCTGTATCCCAGGAGACTTTTCCAAGCAAATCCCTGAAGAGGCCAAAGTTTGCTCTCCTGAAATCCAGGGCTGTCATCCTGCTTTTTACCCTGCTCCCTCCTCTTTGGATCTTGGACATCTCATGGTCACTGCAGCCAATGGTGCCTTTGTGACTTCCTTGCTTGTGTCAGGTCCAGGAGAGCACCTTTCTTGTTGACACCATGATCATGTTCATCCTCAGTGAGTTCATCATCAATGCAAATGTCTTAGATTACTTGAGTAGTGCTTTATTGTCCTTCCAGCAGATAGCAGCCCCTCATGAACAAAGATAACGTCTCAGATGAAGTGCCCCATGAAGACCAGGACCTGTGAAAGTGAGGCTTCTTCTGAATGTTTGGATAAGACCTCATCTAATTCTACCTGATCAGGAGATCTACAGCTGTCTACCACTATAAGAGCACTCATCTTGTCTGTCCACTGATCTTGACATGTAAGCTCTCTTTAAGACTGACTCCAGATCCATATCAAGGCACAGAGCTCCATGCATTCCTGCTCCTCCCTCCCATAAAGGGCAACTTTCCCTCCTTCCAGCCTGTCCTTCCTAAAAAGCCTGTATCCCTTCATCACACCACTCCAGTAATGTGAAGTATCACACCATATATTCATGACCCCAACGAGGTCATAGCCCTGTAACTGTGCAGACTTCTCCTCCTCCTCTTTGGTCCCCATGTTGTGTGCAGTAGTGTGAAGGCATTTCAGAGAAGCACACAAGTGTGTCAGCTCCCCAGCAGGGGCTTGAGAACTTCCCCATCATGGTATTGTGTAGGTATCTCCTTCTTTACATTCCTGTGCTCAAAGTGATGCCACTTCAGTTCTATTTTGTTGATTGATGTGTCATTTCTACTCGCACCCCTCTTAGGCCCTTGGCCTGTCTACCTTGTCCCCAGCTTCCTTAGCTTCTTAGAATCATACGATCATCTAGGTTGGAAGGCACCTTCAAGATCATCTAGTCCAACCATCAATCTAACTCTGCCAAAAACCATCACTAAACCATATCTCTAGCCTAAATCTGCTTTGTATAGGTTTGCTTACATTCTATGGCAGAGCCTCTCTTCCTATATTTAAGGAAAAAGACTTAGTTTCGGATTTGAGCCACTGTTCTTTGAAGAGCGAGTTACTTACCAGTAGTGACTCCTTCTGCATGTGTTCAATAAATGTGTTTTGATTTAGCTTTATTAGATTTAAAATCAATATTGCTTTTCATACCAATGACCTAATCCTTATTAAAGCTCTGCCCTGACAACTTTCAAAGTTCAGCAGTTTCTTTATAAGCCTATGAAATGGGTAAAGTCTGAGCTCTTATAAAGAAAGGAAATTGATTTATTTACCTATGCTGGATTTAAAAACAGGTCACGTATTACTTTTTTTTTTGGTTGTTGTTACAAATAAAAATCATAAGCAGTCTGAGACGGAGAACTGCAAATTTTATCTCACCAATGGGCTTTCAAAAAGTCAGAGCCTGTGTGAATTACAGTGAGAATTATATTGTTCCCTTTGTTTATGCAGCCACATTCAGAGACGTTCCCTACCTCTACTGAGGAAGGTATGATTAGAAAAACACTCTCTGTGCAATTTGCTTCTGGAAGTTGAGTGTCCTCAGTTTCCTCTTAACTAACTTCATAACAGTGCAAGTTTTGGAGGAGTCTTTATGAGAAGCCTCTCACTTCACAGATGCAATTCAGAGGGTGATTCAAGAAGCTGGGCAAACAGGGTAGCAGAAACTGGCTTAGAGAGTTTGTGTCTCTCTTACTTATTTCAAAATATAATTGCCAAATGGATGGATGGTTGTTACGCTTCTCCTCTGTGGGTTTGTGAATGGATTAGCATCCATCGGGGTGTAGGCGCAAGAGGCTCTTATTTCTTTGGAGAGGAAATTAAGTGGAAAATCAAGGGACTGTCATTACTTGGGACACGGGGTTTCATAGCACTTAATGCCAAGGTTAACCTGACCTTTCCCTTGAGTGCTTGTTTTGGACTTAGCTTATGAAATAAAAGCTATAATTCACAATTGCTCTTTCCGTGAAGCTGGTTCTTTGAGGGTAAGAGTGAACTTTACTTGTGATGAGTTACATTTTATTTATGGGTTAACCTCTGGGATGTTTACAGATTATATCAAAACCCAACGAACCAGCTCGCCAGCATGAAAGCCACCCTGAGGAGACAGAAGAAGAGTTACGGGAACACCAAGCCCTTTTGGAGGAGCCATACAACGACCGAGTCGCAAGCCAAAAGGAGGCCCCAGGGCTGGCCAACATGGTGCAAGTGAAGCAAGAGCCCATCGAGAGCGATGAGGAAGAAGCAGAACCTCAGCAGGAGCTGGAGTCTGGGCAGAGGCAGGCTGAGCAGGAGCTGCTCTTCCGTCAGGTGAGCTCGCAAAATACCAAGTTTGGGAACTTGGTTCTTTGTGGAAGATTGTTTGGTTCTTGGTAGTCACCTTATGCTACTCTAAGGGGGAGAAGTTGGGAGGAACCAGGCCTGGAGGATTTGCTGTGTAAACAACCCTGCAGGGAAAGAGCAGTGCCATCCTTCCCTGGAGTCACTGCATCAGCTCTGAGGTCCCAGGGAGGAGAATCTGGGTCACCGGCACAAAACACGGTCCATGTATTTACTGAACCACTTTCTGTTTGATTCTTTGGGAAGACAAAGTGTGTCTTCACATTTTTGGAGCACTAAATGCTATCAGATATAGTAGATTTTAGCAATTTAGAGGTTTTTAGAAGAGTAGGATTTATCTTGGTTTTATGTTTTACAACAAATTGACTGCCCCGGAGAAGGGCTGGATAAGGGAACATGGGATGGGGTTCATTGGAGGAGTTCCTTCTTCAGACTTGGAGATCCCAGCCATTGCAGCTGTATTCACTTTTGAGGGCAAACACCCGAGGATTGTGGATTGCAAGTGAGAATACACGGTCCCACCTGAGGAGTCCTAAAAATACCGTGTCTGTTGCTATTATTATGCCTCAAAGAGGACAAGGAACACATAGAAGAGATGGGAACAGCCATTCCTTCTGGCCAAGAGCCTGTCCAGCTGATGGTGTGGCTGCACAGAGAATGGGTTTGGTTGAAAATTCTCTCTCTTCCTGGGGTGTGGTTGAACCGGGCTCATTCCCTCGTCCTGGGGCATGGCACTGGTAATGGCACCAGTATGGTGGTGGAGTGGCACAGGGGGAGGAAGAGGTGGCCAGTCCCATGGGGAGGATGGGGCTGGTCATGCTAATGACCCTGCCAGCGTGCCCCAGCTCCGAGGCTGTGGTTGGGACATACTCTGCTTGCCTGGCTTTGCTCTACAAATGGGTGCACCTTCATTAGCTGCCCGTGCCTGTGTGTCCAGTCATTCACCAGGGACAGGAGCCCAAGCCTGCCAGCCTTCAAAATCCTTACAAACCCTTTTATCCAGGCACGGCACAGACTTTTCAGCATCTCCCCACTTCTTTTCCCTGCAGCAAGCCCTTCTGTTGGAGCAGCAACGCATTCACCAGCTGAGAAACTACCAGGCTTCTCTGGAGGCAGCTGGCATGCCTGTCTCCTTTGGAGGCCACCGACCTCTGTCCCGTGCACAGTCCTCACCTGCCTCGGCCACCTTCCCGATGTCCGTACAGGAGCCACCCACTAAGCCAAGGTTCACAACAGGTAATCATAGAACCATAGGATGGTTGGAGTTGGAAGGGACCTTAGAGATCATCTGCTTCCAGTGGACCTCTCACCTCCCACCACACCAGGTTGCTCCATCCAGCCTGGCCTTGAAGCCCTCCAGGGATGGGGCAGCCACAGCTTCTCTGGGCAACCTGTTTTGGGACACTGGAGGCTGAGGTGAAAGGGCTGTGGTTACTTTTTTACCTTTTCTGCCCTGAACCTGCAAAGCCATCTGTTTGAGGTCTCAAGCTGTGTTTTGTGGGCTCTGTGTCACCCTGTCTTCTCCGAGGAGAAGATTAGGTCATGTTACACCCTGTCATCCTGCTTTGTCCCTTCCCCAGAGGGACAGACACCCCCCAGAGCTCTGTGCCAGCCTAAACCTCCTCCTGAAACCCAGGAGTCTGTGCTATAGGTTGGGAAAAGGGAGGTGAGTTGGTTATTTGAAGTTGTTGGTGTGCAGACACAAGCTGAAGAGTGGTTTCTTACCTCCTGGGGTTTCTTCTCAAAGGAAAACGGAGTGCAGTTCTGCCTTTGTCTGCAAAGGGTGCATAAAAGGTGTTCAGCTCCCCGTAAAGGTTAAAGGTGAAAAACAATTATTCTTCCTGAATCCTGACAACCAACTTTTTTTCCCCACCAAAATCCTTTCGGGAGCCTTAGTAACAGAGGAAAGTTAGTTTATGTGGAGCTTTTCAAACCCTGTGTTTGAAGGGTTGGTGTTGGGTGATTGGACGGCCTTATTTTGAAGTCTGCCTTCTTCCCCAAATGTCAAGCTCTATTTTGTGAAGAATATTTTGCAATGTGATGTGCGCTCCAGGAAAAGGAAGGGGAAAAAAACCCAATAATCTAGAATGCCCAAATAAGAGCAAGTCATGATTTTGTTTCTCTTTTCCATGTATTCTTCTTTAACCCACGCTTTTTGCATCATTAAAATCAGCGCTGTGAATCAGGGTTATTTTCAGCCACTGGTATAGTATTAGTGATGTGTTAAATATGGCTTTGTTCTTCACCTGCTAGCTGCAGGATGGCAATAACCTGCCATCAGCTCTGTAAAAACCCTCATAGGATCTCTCATTTTTGCAAATCAGCCCTTGAAGTCTCTATTTCTCTATTTGTTGGGAATATTGAAGCCTTAAATTTCAGCAAAGCTGCACTTCTAGTGCGATTGGTTATAGCAGGATTATTCTAGATTTTGGCTTTTGCCAAGGATGCAATTTCCCTGGCCCGTGGTCAAACCAGATGAAACGTGAGCATCTAAAACACTTAGATCCAAACGTTTGTCCTTTAAAAAAAAAAAAAAAAGGAAGCCTGGCCCTACTTTTAGAGATTATTCATTCCTTCTGTTTTTTTCCTTCTCTGGTATTTAAGTTGCCTTGTCAATCATCCACAAGACTTTGAACATACAATAATATTTCCTACCAGAGGATATAAGTTTGACTCAGATATGTGCCTCTAAGTTTCATTTAAAATTACAGGTAACAGTAGGAATGCACATTTGAGAATCGTGCTGCTTTGAAAAGACATATTATGATTTATTTTCCTTGGAGGCAGGGTTTAAAAAAAAAAAAAAAGCGGCTTAAAATAGGAGGTGGAATATCACATTGCTTTTATATATCACTGCACAGTCCAGTGCAATGATAGGAAGAATGCTTGATGTATGTCACCTGTTAAATATCCTTTTCACAGCAGTGGGCCACGTTAAGACTGCAAGGGCTTTATTTTTTAGATTGCCTTCTGTCTCGTGCAGTTTAAGCGAGGTGAAAGGAGGAGGAAAACCATAATAAAATGCTTTCAAGGGAGAAAGTGTTCTTGGGCATCTACTGGCACGATTAAAGGTGCAAAGCATAAAAGTCAGTCCTTCACCTTCTATAAAAGCCTTACCTTTTATGTAAGGTGAAGGACTAGCTTAATTAGCCTATCTACTACTGATTTAATTAGTCATTATCTGCTTAACGGTGTCGGGAACAGAGCCTGCTGCTCTGTGGCACGCAAGCAGGCATTTCAGCTGTTGAGCATGTGTGTGGGGGTTAGATTGCTAATGCTTTCTTGAAGTTGTCCATGGTGTGTCGGAGATTGTGTTTTGGGAGGTGGATACTAAAGCTTAATCACTAGGATTGAACTGTTCTTTGAAAGGCAGGAAATTAAAGTCTTGGGTATTTTTCAAAGCAAGCGGTGCCGGGGCGCATCGGGCTTCTTTTTCTCCAGGAAAATCCATCTGTGTGATAAGTGACTGCTTTGGAGACCTGTTCTGTCATGAGCACGTACTTTGGATTTCAGAGAAATGAAGATTTGAATTGTTGTGATCGTTTTGTGAGAGGGCTGGAAAAAACCAAACCTCGTTCTATGGCCCTCATGAAGCCAACGGTGATCATTCTAACACGAATGTGGCTCCCAGGAGATCAGTTACTCTTGTGATTGTTCGTCACTTTCATGTTTGGGATATTATACAGAAAATGCTAATGCTTCCTCTGGACAGAGTTAGGACCAGACAGCTGGAAATTCTGGGGTTTATGTATCATTTATTTTCCTGTCTCTCTCAGTGACCACTACCTGAGACTTCAAAGGTGTAGGGAAAGAACAACATAATACACCTCTCCAACACGATGCGCGTTACTCCACATGAAAGTGAAAACAGTGCCCTTCCTGACTTCTCCAAGCAATCAGGTTTATGTCCCGAAGCATGACATTTAATTTTCCTTCCTACCAGCATATAAAAGAAAGCTAGTCCTTGAACTTGTCCTCGCTAGCACGAGTAGCCCCCTTGACTTTAATGAATACTTCTGCATGCACTGTTCTACACACTTGAATAAGACTTCTCAGGTTAGGCCATTAATTTGCATAGCTCCAATTATCCAGCCTTTGATCTCCTGTAAAAGTGGTTCCACAAATTATTCTGATGGTTCTGCATTAAAGCATTTTTCGTTTCTGATGAAGGCATTTATTCTCTCCTGTGCAGAGCAATATAATTATCTGAACCTCAAATCACTTGTTTGTTCTGCCAAGAAAAGCAAGTTGGTTATGCTTTAGTGCTGACCTTTAAAAATTATTCTTCTCTTGTCTTAAAGACTATTGCTTCCAGCACCACTTAATTTAACTTGTAATGGCCGATGTAGTTTCGTATTTTAAGCTTAGATTGCCAGACTTTCCTTTGTGTGTGTGTGTCTTCATCTGAGTGTCCCCAACCACAGGAAGGAATTTGGAACAAACTTCTTCTTTCCAGTGGTTTAGTTTTCAAAAAAGAGAATGTTGAGTGACGTATGATTACAGTATGCAATAGCTTCGTTGAGACACTGCTCTTAGCACTGAATCACTGGGAAAGGTGAAACTTTAGAAGTCAACCAAATTCTGTAAACCCCCCCTGCTGCACTGTAGGAAGACAAAGGAGGAAGGCAAAAATATAAAATCAATGCATAAAGCTGCTTTTTCATTCATGTTTCTCTTTGGTTCCAGCTGTGTTGGCTGAAACAATAACCCTAGAGCTGAAAACAACAACTTCTGGCTTCAACAGCCTGTTGGCCAACACTTGTTGGCTGAAACAACAACTGGTAGAGGCTCTAGGGTTACCCAGGTACAAAGTGGAGACGTTTAATCTGGCTAGACATTGCTTTACCTAAATATATATATCTAGAGTTGCATCATGACAGTTTTTCAGGAACTGCTGTTTAAAACTTAAAGACTTGGGGAAATCACCCTTTGAAAAGAAATTTGCAACACAGATTCGTCTATCAACTATTTAAATGGTCTTAGGCCCCTTCCAACTTTATAGTGCATTCCGAATAATTCACTGCCAGGTTGTGCCCAGCTCCCAAGTAGTAAAAAGATTTGTTAGAGCAACAGTGTTAAGCATCATCTGGGAATCTGGGAGGTGAGTAAGAAAAGGCTGCTTAAAATGCAAAGCTTGAAAATGCTTGGGTTTTTCCACAAACTGGTGAAGGTACTGCATGAACTAGCTTCAGATTTATCTCCAGCTTGGAGTGTCCTTTACAAATGCAGTGCAGGTTTGCTCCTTAGCTTTCCTATCTTTATTTTCCTTCTCCCATTTCCATTAGTGAATTCTCTGATGCACTCCCCATGCAGTTGTGCTTTCCCGTTGCCCTTCTCGTTGTCCATCGCCATCTTTTAGTCCTTGCTCTCTCAGGTCAGTGACCTCGGAGGGTGCAGTCCTGGCCCTCCTTGATGTCACCAGCAGCACCATGGACTGGAGGGAGCCAGAGCTGCACCCAGACATGTCAGAAGCTATCTGTTGAATGACTTGCTGCTTGTACTTTTTTGGGTTTAAGTTCAAGGCTAGTTGTTGATGTCAAATATACACGCATGCACCTTTAGGCTTTAAATGTATAAAGCCTAGTTGTAGTCCCTGGAGATAGGTCCCTGTAGTAGATAGGCCTGGAGAGGGCAGAATCACTTTTCAATCTTTAATATGTATGATTAGCCAAACCTAGTGCAGTCCATATGGTCTAGGAGGACATCTGCATGGGGTTCTTTTGGGTAATGCATGACATCACCTGAAGATGAGTTTCCTTCAAAAATAAAGCAACCTCAGAGGCGAGGTTACTACAGACCTGGCACTAGTTTAGATGACCTCAGACTGGGGATTTCTCATGGCTGGCCAGCCTTACCACTGGGCTACAGCTTCTTCTCAGGTGACATTTACAGTGCTTGGCTTTGCCCAGCAGCTCCTGATGAAGTTCGATGCCGTGAATCAAACACAGGATACCTCTACAGGGCTTTGCAGTCTGATCTTACTTAACTGAACCTTGGCTAACCCAAAGACAGTCAATTAACCAGTACTCTGTTTTCTTCCTAGAAGTGAATGTGGTTTGGGTTTGTTTAGGTTTTTTAGTTTGGGTTTTTTTGGTTTTTTTCCTTCTTTGCCCTCGCCTACAGCAAAGTGAGGAACTGCCAGATACATTCTGTGAGGCTGAATACCTGAGAGTGTCAGTGCCAGGCTTTGCCTCCAAGGGGAAAGCCAAGTTTTTCAGTGGCAGAACATGCCTACACTCAGTCGGAAGGTGTGATTGCAGCTGGAGCCCAGCTCAGCTCCAGGCCACGTGGCCGTGGGTGTTCTCAGAGTCTGGTTTCCCACCAGCCCCTTTGAACTCCGTGCAGTTGCAAACTGTGCTGTTTATTGGTATTTGAACTGGCTACATGAAGAGCCAGCTCAGTTAAGCTCCTTGGGCTGTGTCCCTGCCACTGGCTGCACGTCGGTGGCCTCCTCTGGGCTTTCAGGCTGGAGTGTGGACCCTTTAACATCAGGGTCTGGGAGCAGCTCCTGCCTCCTCTGCTAATTCAAGGGCTTTGGATTCTCATCAAGACCTTTGATTTGCAACTTTATCCTGTGCTTTCGCGCAGATATTTCTTGCAAGAAACCTTAGTCCTTGGAGGAAAAAAAAAAAACAAACCACAAACCAAACCCTTTTGGTCTGTTTTTCGGAGCTTCTGGCTGAAGGGAAGGGTAGATTTAAACATTTGACTGCGTCTCTTCTGCTTGAGTGAAAAAAGGTCTTTTATCACCAGGACTACAAAGCTGTGGAGGACCTGCTGTTTTCCTCCAGTGGAACGTTGGCTACGAAATCCTAACCCCCCTTCCAAAAACATACCCGGGCAGCTCCGGAGCATGGATCAGTCTCCTACCCCGTTGTTGTGCCATAAATACTTTTAGCTGCCTTACTCCCACGTTCAGATGAAACACCACCACTCCATACCTACCTATCGTGCTGAATAATTATGCCCCAGTGTGTGCTAAAGCCTTCATTAGCATGTTGTCAAATGATGATGATGCAAAGACTTCAGCACAAACTGCTTTATGGAGGGTAGTACCCGCTAACCAACCTGCTCCTTCTCCCTACCCTGTTCCCACCTCAACCCTAAACCCCAGGGTAATTTTAGCAGCAAATATAAAAGTACCCCGGGGAAAAGCTGCCAGTCAGTCCCCTCCTGCATCACGTTCCTGCGACGCCAGGACATCTATACTTGGTTGTCACCTCCTTCTCTCCCAGCTTCAGCCTACAGAGATGTTGGTGACTAAGTCTTTTCTGGATCTCTGGGCTTTCCAGAAGAAGGGATCGTTGCACCTTTGGTGCTTCCTCAGAGCAGCATCTTGGATTTTCATTTCTTAGAGCTCTGTGGCTCCTGGTAAAACACACACTGTCTTTGTCTGGAAGTGTTCAGTTGAGTATAAAGTACTTTAGTGGGGGGAAAAAAAAAAAAAAAAAAGAAAGAAAAAAGGAGGTGTTTTCCATATATCTGGCAATATTATTTATTTTTTTTAACTGAGAGCAATTTTGTAACCTCTGCTGCAGGCCTTGTGTATGACACCTTGATGCTGAAACACCAGTGTACCTGTGGAAACACAAACAGCCACCCAGAGCACGCGGGGAGGATCCAGAGCATTTGGTCCCGACTCCAGGAGACGGGTCTCCGTGGCAAGTGCGAGGTAATAAAAATACCAGCCAAAGGTGGGGGGCTCTGGCAGAACGGGAGCATTTCTGTTTGTCTGCCTGATTTGACTGCTGGGTTATGAGCTTTTTTTTTTGGGGGGGACACTGATTTGTGGTCTGGACAATAATGTGTGTACCTAAGCTGCAGCTCGGGCTGTTGATTGCACATGGATGTACAAACTTCATCCTGCTTTCTGGCTTGAGATTTTGATAGCTCCAGCTGTTTGCAATGTTTTGCCGTATGTGGCCTGAATATAATCCATTCCTAGATGACTGCTTATGCTTGTCTGTGTGTGTGTGTGCCTGTCAGGAGTACTTTTCTAGTGATCTGATTTCATTACATTGCAATGACTATTAGGAATTTCACGAAATGTTGGAGAATGCTCTTGCCCGATGTTGCAGTGAAGCTGCTTCTGTAATTCTTGGTCCTGTTCCATGTAAACTGGAAGTTCCTACCAAGAGCTGGGTTTTGAAGCTGCCAAAGCTGAGAGCAAGACATGAAGTAAATGTGTTACTTGTTATCACTCCAATCATAACAAAAGCTGTGGAGCAACAAGTTTCTATTTTTGTGGTTTAATAACTTTTTTGATAAGTAATGGTGAACAATAGTGAAGAATAGTGTAAAAGGAGTGAGGCGCTATTCCATCACAAGAGGCTAAATTAACTTTATTGGACGTACATTTTTGCTTGTGAGGCGAACTAGGAGAAAATGGAGATTCTAAAAAGAATAGTGATTAATAATAATTATTATTCATAGTTGTGATGACAGGTAAATGGTGCTGTGTACTCATCAGTTCTGTGGGCATCTGAGGGGACTGAATCTCACGGTGTATTTGAGTTATGTCAGTGTCTGGCTTGACACTAAGATTCTGTGATTCTGTGACATATTTTCTGAGCAGTCAGAAGAGACATCCACGTGGTGGCAGCATTGCCATTGGCTGAAGTTCCCCATCCTACCCTTGTTGATCCCTGAAGAGAGCAAGGAAGAACTTCAAACCTGTTTCTGTTTACAGAGACCCATTTATTTGAATTTGAGGATTATTATTTGGGACAAAACAAACAAACAAACAAAAAAAAAACCCAGCCCAAACCAAAAAAAACCCAACACAACCCCAAACCCACAAGTACTGCACTGCTGACTAGCTCCTCTCTTCAGAAGCAAGAGTTCAGTCCTACAGTGCTAATTGCCTTGTCTCCTGGATTTGTGTTTCAGATGGTCACTCCAGTGTGAAGTTCTTCATTGTAGGATCCCAGTTGATTTCTCTTCCTTTGGTGTTTTCAGTTGCTCTCACAGTTGGAGTTGTTCTTGATGTCCAATTGCTTTCCACCTGTGTTTCCCTTCTGACCATTGGTGACGTTTAGCTCCATCTTGACTATATCATTTTCTGCAAATCATCAATACGTGATGATGTTAGCTTCCTAACTCGATTCCAGTGTTTTCTTGTGTGATGGCTTTCTTCAAGGGCTGACCTGCCATTACAGGATAAAGTAATGTAATTACAGCTGCTCTAATTGCACTTGCTTCTCTTTCTAGGTAGCTTTCCTTTATCCCCACTGTGCTCAGGCCTGCACTGAAGTTTCCTTCTTTGTCTTAACTTTTCTCATGAGCCCGTTGGACACGATGTTTCTCTGTTTCTGCATCTTCTTCCTACCTCCTCACTTCACTCTTCTTGATAGGGTTGGTTTGGGTGGGTTTTGGTGGGGTTTTTTTTCTGGAGCCACTTGTTCACTTTCCACTGTCCTTGACTGATGTAATTCTCTTCCACATTGCAAAGCCATTTGGTCACTTCCCCGCTCTTCAGAGTCTCTCTGAAGCTCCTCAGGTGGAACCTGTCTGTCAGCGAGCAGAGTGGAGGACCATATAGGGTTCTCTTTCAGTGAAGACTGCCTTCACATCAGGCGTGCTTGCACAGCAAGGGAACAGCTTTTTTGAGATAAGTGATCTTTGCAGTAGGTTGGAGCATGGTGGGAGCTGTTGCTGTTGCCTGGGACGATGGACTCGTATCCTCACACAAAGGAAGGCATGCTGTAGACTTAACATGCAGAAAGCTTCATTCAGTTCCACATATTCCATTACATGCTTGATTTGAAAGGAATTTTTGAAGTGCGACCTAACAATTATGGTTACTTTTAATAATTCTATTACTTTTTCAAATCCCTGTAGCCCATGCCAAAGCTCCAGTTTGGACAGTGAGAGCTGTGCCCTCTCTCCCCACCTACACGAGTGTGAGTGTGATGTACAAAACTTTCTAACAGAGCTGTTTATATGAGGATGGTGGTACAGCCTGTTATGTATCTATTTTTATTTTTATTTTTTTAATGGATTATAACTACTCCATCTGCATAGCAGCCCTACAGGCACTTGGAAAGAAACGAGTCTTTTCTAATTTACTATTAGGTCTGCAGCAAGTCAGCAGCAGCACCTGGATTAAAACACTCAGAAATTAGCTGGGCTGTACACTTAATATTTTGCTGAGCTCCTGTTTTATTCGATGCTGTTTTTTTTAGCTGGTCTCCCTGAGTGATGCATCCGTGCTCGCTCGCTTCTATCTGTACTCTTGTGGGTCTGTTGTCCCAGATTGAAAACACAGGACCCTGCACGGCCAACAACCCACTGTGTGGCCTCAGTGCAACTCCACTGGATCCCTCTCCTCTTCCAGAAGGAGTTCAGCAGCTCTTGTTCCCCCCGTGACTGTGCACTGAAAATAACTCCCAGCTCTGCTCTCTCCTGCAAGCTCAAACAATCCGCAGTGTCTGTCTCCTGGAAATGTTCTTTTGGTGTTTCTGTTGCACACATGCCCTAAGCCAGAAAAAGGCTCTCAGATAAATATTTTTATCATGCGTGCAAACAAATACTTGCTTTGAAATTTCAGAAATAACTAAGTGAAAACCTGTTTTCATCAGGCAGCCGAGACAACTTGCCAAGTGCCGAGTACCTACCGTTTCTCTGGGAGGCAGCAGAAGTGATCCAGAAGGGGCACCAATATTTTTAGAACAGGAAAAACCGCATCGCTTCCCCCCCAGCCTCTCGCTTTTCAACAGTGAAACAGATCTGTATGTGCTGAAGTTTATCCAAAAGCCATTTTACGTCCAGCTGAGGGGAGAAGGGGGGGCAGATTTGCGGTGCGATAGGTGAGAGTCTGGCAGAGCCACACAAGTTTAAAGATGACCCCTCGGAGTGAAGGCTTTTGTCCAAACTTAATGACAGCTGCCTTTTAGAGTATTTTTTATTAAATTAAGTTAGCTTTAGAAAGCATGGCAATGACCCTGGTGTATATTAAGAATTTAAAAGCGACAATTATACTAATTGAGGCAATCGCAATAAAAAGCTCTGCCCCCCTCCAAAAAAAACCCCAAAAAACCCCGCAGTCAGGGTGTAGGGAAATCCTCCCATAGCCTTCAGCAGGAACGTGAGGAATTTGATAGGTTTTTGCTGTGTGTTTCAGAGGTAATCAAACCTCTGGGCTGCTCAGCTAGGACGGGGCGAGGGGGGAGCATGGGACCCTCCGTCTCGGAGCTCCTCTTGGCAGGAATCCTGCATTGGTGAAAGCCTGAGGACTTTAGCCCGAGGTTAATTGCAGCTGTGGAGGACTGACATGGAAACCCAGATGCTGGGCTGGGCTGTGTGTGTGAGCAGAGCTGTGGCCAGGGCGTTCACGGAATCGCAGAATCACACAATCTTCATGCTTGGAAGGGACCTTGGAGATCATCGAGTCCAACCACCAAAAAAAGCTATGATGCTTGGGATATAGATTTGTTTCAGAAAGTAGTAACTTCAGGAAGTTTTTCCTTGACTGCGTTGTGCTTGCAGCACAGAGGAAAGTTCTCCATCCACTCGTAGTTTCCATTTGGTTATGGCTGTCACATGGAGGGGAAGGTGGTGCTGATGCCCTCCTAAAGAGAGCCAGAGAGGGACTCTTTGTTGGGAAGTGCAGGGACAGGACAAGGGGGAACAGTTTTAAAT
>BJBW01008848.1:7093-25252 GCA_004320125.1 Scolopax mira
CGGGGCGGCTTTGTCAACACAGAAGAAAAACAACATCAAAAAGAGGGAAAAACACCACGGGCAGCCGGGGTTCGGGCGCCCAGGAGGGAGGGTGATGTGTAGCCCGAGGACAAGAGGGGAAAAAGAAGCAGCGAACACCTCCGTGGGTTTGGTTTCCCAGGATGTTCTTGGGCTTACATAGAGGTTTGGTTTTGTTTCTTTTTTGGTGTGTTTTTTTTGTGGATTTTTTTTTTGAGGGGGGGGGTGGTGGGGTTTTTTTTTGTTACCATTTGGTTACTTGCACTTTCTAAACGCTGTGCCCTTTGACTCGAGCGATAGACCTGTTGAAGTTAAAAGGGCAACTAAGATTAAGGGATTGGAGAATCTTGCTGATGAGGAAAGGCTCAAAGAACCTCTTTAGCCTGGAGAAAAGAAGGCTGAGGGGAGACCTTATCTACCTTTACAAGTACCTAAAGAGGGTTTGAAGGAGGATGGGAGCCGGACTCTCTTCAGTGGTTCCCAGTGACAGGACGAGGGGCAACGGGCACAAGCTGGAACATGGGAAGTTCCACTCCAATATGAAGAAGACCTTCTTTTGGGTGAGGGTGGCAGAGCCCTGGAAGAGGCTGCCCAGGGAGGGTGTGGAGTCCCCTTCTCTGGAGATCTTCAAGACCCACCTGGATGCCGTCCTGAGTGATGTGCTCTGGGCACCCCTGCTTTGGCAGGGGAGTTGGGCTGGATGATCTCTAGAGGTACCTTCGACCTCCAACAATTCCGTGATTCCATAAAACATAGCCAGGGCTGTGGGCTATCAGATCTGGCTCTTATCACACCTGATCTTTGATCCCCTTGCAACGATCCTCCTTTACAAGATTTAAAACAAGTAAGTAGTCCTGTTGAGGGCAACCAGTTTTTAGAACAAGCAGAAAGCTTTCCATAAATCATAGTTTAAGGAGTGTTACTTGAATGCAGCTGCAATATGACAATGGCAAAGGAAAGCTAAAGACCAGGAACTGGCTAAACAGGATTAAAAAACCAGGAAAATCATCTTTCCCTAGTTTCCTTTGTGCCAGGAATTCTGTTCTTCCTGTGTTTACATGACACCATTTTCCATCTAAAAGCTTGTTGACTATCACATTGTTATCATCCATTGTTTTTTGGGGGGGTGGATTACCCTTTCCCACTTAAGTTGAGGCAAAAGCATCAGCCAGATCTCAGGTACACGAGTAAAAACACAGTGTAAATTTAAACATACAGATGCACTTTTAAAGATCCTTGGCTTCATATTATCAACAGAGCCACAGGAATAGGTATTGTTGCCATCTACACTCATTTTTCAGCACTTCTGTCGTGAATCTGACCTACGTGTTATGTTTGAAGCAAAGTGAAAGAGCTTTTTTTGTGCATTCAGGTTACTAGCAATAACTGTAAGACTTGACACCTGAAAGCACATCAGTTATTTGCCAGTGGGAAATTTACATGTTAAGAGATGACATCCTTTGAGCCACTCTCTCCTGTGCTGTACTGTTCAACATAAAAGCTTCTGAAACCAAGCCTAGATTTCTGCAAGCTTATTCTAAAGTCTTTATGAACTTTGCTCCTCGATCCATACATAGCTGTGTTGGTTTATTTTGCCAAAGGCTTTAATCCGTGAAAAACGGATGTGAAAAGGTAGTATCACATGAACGAAGTAGTTTGTAAAACAGATGTATAAATGACCTGTCTTCTCTTTTTAATTGCAGGCAATGTCCAGCTGGACAGCCGACCTATATTAACCACCCCAGGTACAGTATAGTACAAAATATTCATAATGTGGTAGTTAGTCTCCACCGGTAATAATAGGAGCTGTGACTTTATAGCCCATTGAAGTGTTTAAGCAAAAGGAATAAATACTTTTGCCTAACCATCTGCAAGTCTTTAGGTCTGTGTGCTCCCAAGATGTGCAGGCTCCCACAAGGTTACCTTTTCGTGCAGTCTGTTACTGGAGATACTCATGTCTGTGTAGTTTAGCAGAAGAAAAGGTACGTATCTTGTACCTTCTCAGTTGTCATTAACTGTCCATGCTGCTACACTTCCTGCTATG
The DNA here is from genome assembly GCA_004320125.1 of Scolopax mira. NCBI lineage: Eukaryota > Metazoa > Chordata > Aves > Charadriiformes > Scolopacidae > Scolopax > Scolopax mira. Next base: position 9,156 of record BJBW01008848.1, read on the forward strand.
ACTCCTGCTGCATCCAGCCTCAAAGAGACTGCTCAGCTTTGCATTAGCCTGGAGAAGAAAAGAAACACCAGGGTATTTTTAGATTATGGCAAATCGTAACTACTGAGGTAGAGACCCTGTTTCCATAAATGCTGCCAGCTAGTTCATTATATAAAATCATGATCTCTGAATATATCTATATTGATACAGATACAAAACATGCATATCTTGACCACCTGAAACGCAGACTGTGGCCGTCAGAACTTTTAAGAACTGCCTCCAAAACCTGTGGGTGCAGACAAATGCTAACGAAGCTGTTTAACTGCATGCCTAATTACCTGATGTGTGAATGAGCTTCTGGTTCCCATTAACAGTTAAACTTCAAGGCTGGATGCACGAGTTCAAATTGTTTGTTTTTAATGAATGATTTGCTGACTAAATCACTTTTTGATCTCTCTAACAGATGGAAATCAGAACATCACAGAAGTGGATGCGTTTCTGGATATACGGTAAAGTTCTGATGGCAGTGACAGAGAGATGGCCCATGGCATTGGGTCAGTGCAGGGTTTTCTGATTTTTGTTAAGAATGTGACTGGATTATTCAGCTCAACTCCACCCATTTACAGAACACATTTCTAGGCTTAGCTACAGCAGATGTAGAACCACCCTTCTTACCATGAAGGCACGCAGAAGGGACTCTTAGGAGGGGACTCCTTTTATGTTGGGCAACGTGAAGAGACTGTGGCAAAAATACCAGCACAATCTAAGGAGCAGCTGAGCAGAGTCAGTGATAGGGTGCTGCACAGGAATATATTCCTCTAGAAAAAGGGTGATAGTGATTCTATGAATTTTTCCTGTTCCACCTTACAACATCAGTGAATACAGCTGAGCAGAGGAACCATGTTTTAATGGTCATTCACAGGAGCCAGGGAACTAACTAACTGTCCAAAATCCCTACTAGCCCAAATCCTAAACAAAATCCCATCGAGCTGAATCCCAAGGAAGATAAATTGCCAAAATCCAAATAAACTCTGGTACAGCTGAAATATCATTCGTAATTACATCATTACAGGGCTAAAGTTTATCATCTTTGCATTTTATCTCATAAAGTATTCAAATTGGGGAGAGAGTGATAAAGCAGCCCACTTAACCTTTCTTACTGGTTGCCACACAGGTTGTAGACATCCCCAGGCTTTGAACAGTCATCCAGAATTCCCCTTCCCTGTTTGAATTTGTATGTGGATGTTACAAAAAGGTGCTTTATTAAGGTGCTGCTCATAATAAAGTGGAGAAGCAGAAATAGTTTAGGGGTAACTTTGCTCATTTTTTTAGTAAAACAAAAGCATTTTGCTGCTGAAACCGCGTTCTTTAATCAACGTCTGCAGGCAAGTATTTTAAGCAACTCCTTCTACCAATTGCACCAAAAGCAAACATTCCTTAGCAGGAAAAGCCCCCAGCAACATGCCAAAAATGGCAGCTCTGACTAGTCATGAGGCAGCATGACCTGGGCTGTCATTCTGTCTGTCTGTCTGAAGCACTGCCCTGGGCTATTACTAGGGCTATTGCCAGAAGCACTTTAGTTTCTATTCTCTACACTGATACCTTCGTCTACAAAAGCAGTAAGATTTTCTGATGTGTTTCTTGAAATTCAGACATGCCAACACTTCAGAGCGACTTTTAGGGTCCAAGAGTATAGTCCAGAGCATGCTGTCACAGACTTCTGTCTTGTGTTTTGCTCATAAAACAACAAAATTGCTAAATGCTACTTCAAACGCACGGGTGCTCCATACATTTGTTCTCATGATAAAGTCCTCTGCTTAGAACCTGGGTCAGTCGTTTGTTCTGTCCTCCATATCTAGGGATTTTGTTGGCTAAAAACTTAGATGAACAGCTATATTGTCATAGTTTCATTTTTGTAGGGGTAAATAATACAAATTTCTTCTCCTTTTGCAAGATCCATTACATGTATCACCTCATCACCTGTTTATAGTCTGTTGATTGTGATGCAGGACTCGGTTTAGTTAGAAGAACTTGAAGCAAACTCGGCTACAATTCCAAATAAGTACATATGCACTATCCAATTATTTTAAAATAATAGTTAGCTAAACACATTACATAAAGAATTGGAGCACTTTTACCTGTGTTATGAAAATACTGCACGTTTTGAGGTCTTGTCTTCTGAAACTGGATCCTCAGAGTCTCTAGTCAGTTATAAAATCTAAGCTAGCAGGAATACAAGAAGGGAATTCAATTAGCCATTAATTAACATTCACATAACATTTATTGAGAATGTTTTCTGTCTCTGGCAACAGGCAAGCACTCGACCCTGCAGTGCAATACAAAATGAACCATCAAAGAAGAGGAGTTGCATTAATCTTCAATCATGAGCACTTCTTTTGGCGTTTGAGGCTGCAGTATAGACGTGGGACTCTTGCAGACAGAGACAATCTGAAACGCAGGTAAGAAACTTGGTTTCTCAAGCTTAAAAAGCTAAACTTCAGAAATCATGGTCGAGACCTGAGCCTTACATTTAAGTACAGAAACAGAAGGTGTTGCAGACATCAGCACCTATGCAGCCTTGGCAAAGAAGGCCATAATAAAAAACCTTTGAGTCACAGGAAACCTTTGAGTCCTATCATTTCAGTGTGTCCAGACCTCTCTTAGAACAAACTCTGTGAAGTAAAGTTAGGTGTTAACCCTGAATTTAACACTAACTTAAGTTCAAAATGAAGTTTAGTATTTTTTTTCACAAATGATGCATAAACATGAATATTCATTCTCACACAGGGAAAGCAACTGAGTTGATAGAAACTGACATATAATTTGAGCAAGATTTTTACTGATACTGATGTGTTTTAACAATAGTTTGACAGACCTTGGATTTGAAGTCAGAGTTTTTGATGATTTAAAAGCAGAAGAAGTGCTGCAGAAAATTGATGAAGGTAGGAGACTGTATATTGGTTATGTCTAACTATTTGCAGCAGAATTTCCAGATAGAGACCTTTTCTTTCATTCTCTCTGTTTTTCTAACTTAAAATAACGTTTGTGCGTAATGGAATTGTGTATTGTTAGAAGGACTTAAGGGTTAGACTTCAGAGAATTTTATTGGAATGTAAGTGAAGCTTCTGTGGGGAAACTAATGAAGTTGCTAAAAGATGCAAGGAAGTACCTACAGCTGGGAGGAGTTAATTAGCAGTGTTACACTATCTGAAAACAGGGTTCATTTGCCAAAGGACTGATCAGAGATTAAATTATATAATAGAAACGTACAACGTTTATTAAACCTGAAGATCACTGTGTGATTTAAACACCACTCGACTCTTTCAGCCTCTCGGGATGACCACAGCGATGCTGACTGCTTTCTTTGTGTCTTCCTGAGTCATGGTGAGGACGATCACGTTTATGCATTTGATGCCCAAATCAAAATTGAGACAATGACAGACATGTTCAGAGGAGACAAGTGTCAGAGCCTGGCAGGCAAACCGAAGATTTTTATCATTCAGGTAAGGTGTCTGTTTCTGAATTCAGGGGAGTTAATTCTGACCTATATCTTCTTGTAATACAGAAATTGGTTTTCCTGATACAGTCTTTCCACAAGGGAAAGTTTTGTCCTCTTTAGGAAAGAAGGTATGGAAAGCTGTTCCTTAAAGGCATTCAAGACAATGACTCTTCTTTTCTTTAAAAAAACCACCAACTAACCTTTATGTACAGAAGTGCTAATATTATGATTCTAGCTGTATTTAATAAGAAGTAATTTTATGAAGAGCAACCCAAATTAAGCCCATGTGGGATTGACTGTTGGTGTCTATTTAATGGCAGAGAAGACAGCACTGGGGTTTTTTTGAGAAAGTTGTGTATGAACCCAGCTCAGTTGCTACTTTTCACTCCTCACAACCCTGGGCTAGGCTGGAGAAGGGTATAAAACCTCCTAACCTCACTGTTACCTTCTAGGCAAGTTCCTTTACTTGATCCTCACTTTTGTGAGTTTTCTGTTTGGTGGTGATGGTTTTTTCTGATTTTCTTTATTGTTTCTTTTCCATCCATAACCAATAGTTGGCATCTCTGCAGAATTTAAAGAATCCATTTAAGGGTTGACTCTCTCAGAAATACTGAGTAAAGCCATGTAAGGTCATGTAACCTCCTGTTTCACTCCTTGATTCACAAGATCATGCAGGTTGGAAGGGACCTCAGGAGATCTCTGGCCCAGGCTCCTGTTCAAAGCAGGGGTCAAACCAGGTTATGCAGGGCTTTATCCAGTCTTTGTCCAGATTACAATTAGCAAACTCAAATAAGAACCTGGCCTTCAGCAGATTATAATTGTAGTATTTTATAGAGTGATTCTAAGAATTACCTTTTTTTCAAATGAAAGCTTCCTTAGGCACAAGGCTGCTGCAAGAATCAGCACATTGTTAATTCATCTTTCATTAGGACTCATTCAGCTTTGGTTGTTTTTAAACAGGTGCCAAAGATGGAAAAATATTTACATATTTCAATTTTAATTCTGTTTGGAGGAGATGGCTCAGGGGAATGTTATCAAGGTTATAAACACCTGGTGGGAGGGAGTAAAGGAGGAGCCAGGCTCTCTCCAGTGGTGCCCAGTGACAGCAGAAGAGGCAACTGGCACAAATTAAAACAGGTGAAATTCCATCTCAACAAAGGAAACACTTTTTCACTGTGAGGGTGGTCAAACACTGGCTGAGGTCATCCAGAGAGGCTGTGGAGTCTCCATCTTGGAAGCCTCCTGGACATAGTCCTGAACAAGCTGCTTAGCTAACCCTGTTTGAGCAGGGGAGTTGGACCAGATGATCTCCAGAGGTGCCTTCCGACCTCAGCAATTCTGTGATCACCTGGACTTCGTCACCAAAATCTTAATTGATAGAGAAGCACACGGGTCTTTATGCACACAGAGGGGACAGAAGTCCCCTCTGGTTAGTGTCAGAAGCCTCAGGTGAGCTGGGCAGGGGTGAAAGTGTAACAGCACTTCTCCTCACCAGGCGTGTCGAGGGGACAAACACGACGATCCAGTTATTGTTCAGGATTCAACAGACAGTAGCGATGAATCCGTTGCCAATGAGACCGAAGTGGACGCAGCCGCTGTCTATACCCTCCCCGCTGGGGCAGACTTTATCATGTGCTACTCTGTGGCACAAGGTGAGTTCTGATATTTTACACCTCATCTCTAAATGCTTCGCTGTTCCAAGCTCGATCACTTTCTCATTTGGCAGCCAAAGTAACAAGTACGGTTCCAGGTCATCTGTTCTGTGTGTCTGGTAGGTGACATCAAGAGTTATGTGTGTTAAGGAAAAAGTGAAAATAAACTATCAAAGTTGCAGATAAGAAACATTCTTATCATAATCTTGCTGCTAAGCCTTCAGCTGACAGCAACCATTCCCATCTTTTCCAGGATTATAGGCTTCTGGTGGCTTATAAATTCACTTGTGTGACGTGGCTGGCTGTCCTCTCTAGTCCTCCATGTTTCTTGTCCTCAGTCCCACCTTCTCTCTTCCATCTGCAGATACAGTTCTTTAAGCTACCACTCCCTGAACCACATTCCTCTTGGCTGAGCACTCTAAGTGACCTCAAAGCCATTTCTCATCTATAATGAAATCACATAATTGGCAAAGTAAGATTTACACCCATTAGTAACCCCTTACGGATGCAGCTAACGAGCGGTAACTCTCATGAATATTTTTCAAGTGGCATCACAACTTACATTTGGCTGTAATTTTATGTTCCTGTTCTACAATAGGTTACTTTTCTCATCGTGAAACTGTAAATGGCTCCTGGTACATTCAAGATTTGTGTGAGGTGCTCAGGCAGCACGGCTCTTCCCTGGAGTTCACAGAACTTCTTACCGTCGTTAACAGGAAAGTATCTTACCGCAGTGTGGATAGATGCAACGACGTTCATGCTATAGGAAAAAAACAGATTCCCTGTTTTGCTTCAATGTTAACTAAAAAATTGTATTTTCACCCAAAGTCTAAGTAGATTGTTGCTTAACAGTGAGAACCATTAACTAACACTTGCTGCAGCAGTGAAAAACACACCCTGTTAGTCCAGGAGACTAATACTCTACAAAACAAGTATGCAAAAACACTGGGATAAAACATGATAGTTTGCATATATAATAATTACTAAAATCTTATAGCAATTTTAAATCCAGTTCTGTTCATCTCAGGGAATTTGGGAAAAGCTGATTGGTGCAAAACTGTTAAGAGGTGCTCAGATTTTACTGAAATTAGTACTCTAGATTACTTTTTTTTCTTAAATTTTTTTGGTTCAAATGCTGTCTAACTATTGCACGTTTTACTATTTCCAAAACATTTCAAATGTTGTATTAGATGAGCTTTTCTTGCTCCAAGAGCACAGTTTACAGGGAATATATTCACAGGGCATCTTTTGATATCTGTGGACAGCAGTATCCTTTACCATCTGCTTTCTGTCATGTTATAGCTTTTTAGGCATTTTTTATTTTCTCTCAACACTAAAAAGGAACTTAGTTCCTTGAGTAGAGTTGTAGCATTAATATAGAGAAAGGGCTTCCTTATGCTTGATGATAAACATCATTTAGGGTTAGGGTGCAATTAAAGCTTGGTGGTGCTCTGCATCCTCAGGAGAACTGCAAGGGGTGGTGAAAGGAGACCACGTAGAGCTTGCTTGGCTCTGGGTCACACCTCTGAAGCTAAAGGAAATAATTTTGAGGTTCCAGCTTCACTTACACCTGCTGGACCTCTCTGGGCAGCAGTTTGCGTACCATGTACTGCAGCATCAGCTATTCCAATGATAGAAAAGCACAGGGGTTTTATTATTTTTGTACATTATTGGTACATACACTTAACTCTGGGAGACAACGGAGAACTCAAGCTGAGAAAAGTGCCTGAATCCACTTTCCTGGGTATAAAAGAAGTGGTTTACTCTCTCTGCTGTAGTCAAATCTTTCCATATATTATGTTGTGAATCATAGATGTTAAATTTTACTATGGCTACTTTTAAGGTTTGTATAAATCATGAACAGGATACATTTGAATGTTTTGATAAACAATAAAATGCAACAGCGAAACATAAATGATGATTTTATATTAAATGAGTTTGGTGTATCTTATTCTTTCGGCAATATTTACTAAAAAAGCTTCCTTGTAATGCAAGTTTAACCTCCACCAGGGGGGTTCTATCAAAACACAGAGCTAGGGCAAGAAAAAGAGGAATTTCAGGAAAAAACAAAATCCTTAATACTCAATGCAGAAAATTATTCTATGAGCAGCCTTTGTTCTATAAAATATGCCTGTTAAAAATGCCTCAATTTTGCTAATGAGATTTGACAACTATCTTAAAGAACTTTGCTTCAGCAGCTTCTTTATAGTATTTAAGAAAACAAACCCAAAACATCAAATGACCAAATCATTTTTGGAGATATTTATTGCAACTTTCAAAACTATAGTGGTCAAAAGAATCCAGTTCTTGACGAGTAACTAAATGTTTGTATCGACTCTGAAAGGGCAATTCCAATATATACAAAACCACAGTCAGTCCTTGTCAGTGATCTCCTGGATAGGAAGCCTCAGGTGCAGAGGGTGGCGCAGACGCCTCAGGGATTCTTCTGCCTGCCAGGGCAACAAAGAGTTGAGTTCATCTTGCTGCAGCCTCCATTTTCTCCTCCCCTCTTCTTTTCCTTTCTCAGAAGGCTTTGGTCTCACACGACAAACCAAACTAATCAAATGGGAGAAGCTGACCACCTACAGACCTGCTCAGCCCTCTGGAGAGAAGTGTGGGCCCTGCCCATCCACCCACACCCCAAAGTGTTATCTTCCTGAAAGCACCGTTACAAAATTCATACTCAAAAGCTACTGATAAGGCACCCAACTCCAACCTTATGCCAAATGAGGCTCATGAAATGACACCCTGAGCCAGAGGTCTGGAACTAAAAGGAGGGGTAGTTTCAATTTTCTTTTATGAGACACACAACACAGGCCTTGGGGAGATGGAACAGGGGAGTAAGAATTGAAGAGAGGGATCTGCTACATTTTTTTTCATGAAGATGACAAAGTTTCTCCCAGGCACACACCCCACCACAGAATAGGGGTGACTGGATGGAAATCTAAGCTTTTTACCTGAGGAACAGGATTAAGATGCTGAACTTGGCAAGAGAATCTCCTTCCGAGGAAAAGAGAGGATTGTGTTACCTCAGCAAATGCCCTCTCTCCAAAAGAAATACCGCCAAAATGGCCCAAACCGCAACATACTCATGTATGCAAAAAATGGACATGTAGGGCTGATAAACTGACTTGTTTGTTTTAAATTGAATTCATTAAAGTCTACCTTACTGAAGCAGTTTATACCTCAATGGCAAAGACTGCACGGTTATTTCAACAGCTCAAACTGGCTGAGAAGCTGCAAATACACCATTTGGAACAGATGCACCAAACCCTGAGGTCAATTTTCTGTTAGCTGAGAGTTTACTGAAAACCTCTTAACCCAGAAGCTACTTCATCATTTAAGGACTGTATTTAAATACCTCTGCCAGGTCTTCTTTGAGCTTGTTATATCGTTCCACATTAAAATGCTCTTTTTTGGATTTCCGATAGAAGTAGTGGAGGAACTGCCTGTCTTTGGCGTCGGGGTAAATGTAGTCCTGGTGAAGAAAGCAGGGCACGTATTTGGGGTCAGCAAGAAAAATGAGTCAGATGATTATCTGTACAAATGAGTTTTCAATAGAAATTCAGCCTGTTTCAGGAAAATGTTATCTAGTTCAACACACATACATGCTGTGTTAAGAGGCCACACAGGAAGTCATAAGGGCCTTTTAGATACTCGGTAGGCATCCTTTCTATTCCGTCTAAAGGAATTTTTAATCATAATAAAAACACAGTGTGATATTTATGACTTTGCATCACAGAAAGTTCGACATCAGGATGTCCACTTTGGGAGTAAAGTACTGAGCTAAAACAGGAAAAAGACACATTCCTCCAAGTCTTACAGGATTCCAGGACAAGTCTGTATCATGCAGCTCAGTTAAGGTCTGAGTTTTTGTTACTCAGCAATCTTTTTTTTTTCCCCACATTTACGGCCATTCACTCAAAGACGAGGAGAAGCAATCAGATTATGAAGAACAAAGCAGTAACATTTTTTTCAGGCACTAAATTAGGTGTATTTCAATAATGCAACTGCCAGATTTCCAAACAGTTTGGCAACCTGAACCTTTTATACATAAACTCCAGCAAATAAAAACTATTTTTTCAATTATTTGCTTCCTGGCCTGCTGTAAGGCAGCATTCACAAACTGATGTTTTCTTTCATCACTTTTCATTCTCTGGGTTAGACAATCCTACAGAGAGCTGTTACGCTCAGCAGCTGGTCTCCAGTTCATGTGTAACAGGTCCAGGCCTGACTTTGTGTGATGTAGTGGTGATGCCCCATCAAACCAGCCCCTGTATGATGGCAAGGCTACTTACTGAACGTATTTTCATCAGAACCCAAACACTGTGATTTTTCAGAGTCAGTTATGGTCCTTTACCACATTCCAGACCTTTACAAAACGAGGACTTACCTGTCTAGTAAGAACAAAGTAGGCATAGAAAGCCATGGCGCTGCCGTACGTGATGAAGTACGTGACCGGCTCCATGATGTCCCAGGAATAGACCCACCAAGTGAGCCAGGCCAGAGCTCCCCCTTGTGTGGACATCAGAGCTAAACCCACCCACAGGAGCCTGGAGGTCTTTGCATCTGCACCCTCCATGATTCTGGCTTTCATCTGAGGAAAAGAAATAGAGAAACCTGATCAAGCAAACATGAGTGCAACTGATGAGCAGCTCCTCAACTATGTTCTCTCCTGCGGGGCTAGATCCTTTTTCAGGATCTTTTACCAACTCCTCCTACCAACTTGCCCTCCAGAGAAAGAAAAGGATTGAAATCCAAAAACAGCCAGATCTGGCTGTGGTCCCCCAAGAAATCCTGCTTTTAATCCCCCCCTTTCCACTACTAGGGATTTCTGTTTACTGGATTTCCATTTACCATTCAAGGCAGCCCTGGTTAACCTTGAAGCTGGTTTTGACAGAGCAGGTCTGAAGCCAAGGAAAAGTTTCTCTACTTTGTCAGGCTCTTTCTGCTTCCTCTCCTCATGCTGGGCTAGCTCAGCCTGCCTGAGAGCAACATTCACACCTTTCCTTCTCAGATTATGGCAACCATTAGTCCAAACAATTTGCCTTGCTGCACTGGTGATGCAGAAAATCTTAGCCTTAGTGAGGATTATTTCTACCTCACTACTAATTTCTGTAATGGGTATTTAGAGCTCATACAGCAACAGGTGACTAAATGGAATTATATTTGAATTGTACCATTGTTTACTTAGCAAACAAACCAAGGCACACCCTAGCCATTCATGAGGATTTTTTTCTATCATGGGACTTGATGAAAGGAAATGCTGTTGAGTTTAAAAAAAAAAAAAGTATCAAAAAAATCTCCACTTTCTACCTGTTCAAGAGGGAGAAGCTCTTCTCTAAGATGGTCCAGTTTCTGCAGCAACTCTCTCTCTTTCCTGATCTGGTGATCTTCTAAATGTAGAGCCACGAACAGTCTGTGAACCAAGCATTTGATATCTTCCATTTCAGTAGCGTGCTCATTACTCAGCTTAGCTGAAAAGAAAATGTTTGTCATAGAAAGCATTTCAGGATCTCGCCCTTCTCAAATTCTCTCCCCACATCCAACCCCAAAGAGCAGGACCATCCAATGGTTTAATAAAAAAAAATAATTCATTTCTCCAGACAGGTTCCAGTTTGTTCCAGTTTTTTGAGACTTCCCATGCCTTTCACTCAATTAAGTGAAATAATCTGAGTTACTCACCATTGCTCTTACCTTTCACAGGAGGTGACACACTGTATGCTGTGTTGTTGATAACAAGTTTAAAGTCATTCATCAATAAGACCTCCATCAAGGTGGCATGAGAGACCTTGCTACCATCTGCAGAAGAAAGATTTAAGTTCTAAATCATTTATCGCAAGGAATCTTAAACATGAGCTGATATCCATTTGGAAAAGTGCTAGAATTCTTCATTAATAATGGCTGGAAGGGAACTGTACTTTTAGTAGATCTTGTAACTGATACTAAACAGTAAGGAGAATGTGTAGTACTTGAAATCACTCTGTTTCACTATCAGTTGCCATGGTCTATAAAGCTGGACTGTCCAGTACAAGGCAGACCAGGAACCACAGAGGAATCACTCCAAAAAGCTCTGGAGAACCCTTTTCTACTTTTCTTTTTTAATGCAAAACTTTACATGAATGCTATCTCATCAGCAACGCAGAGAACAGGCTGGGGAAAAAAAAAAAGAATCACATCTATTTTCAAATACTTAAGATCAGGGAAAAGGGGGCAACTGTGACATTCCATCAGGAAAGCTAGTTGTTGAGATTTTATCCTGCTTTTTTATTTGTTCCTTCTTTTCATTCCCTCTTTACCATTTGCAGATCTTGCAAGACTAGTGCTCTGCCAACATTTCTGGTTTCTTGAACAACAGGAAAAAGAGCTGTATCCAAGTGAGAAACTGACCCCTTCCTGTTTTACATTCAATGCACAAAGGCAGATTTAATCTAAAAACTCTGCTGAAATCTAGAAGATCTGTTTTGTCCCATCTGCTTTTTGTTTCTCTGTTTAAAGGGGCAGCTGCTCCTCTGTAGCTGTTTGACCCAATCTTCACTCCCTATACATAAAACCCTGCCAAGGGGTGGGCAGTGGCAGAAAACAGCAGCTTTACTCCTGAGATTAATAATGATGGGGCTACAAAATCTGAAATTTTAACGTGCCCATCCACTCATTTCTTTTTTTTTTCCTTGCCTTTTTTTTTTTTTAATAGTGTAATAGAACATCAAAGCTCATTTGCATCTAAATTATTAAGGTGACATTTATAAAGTGACATTTAAGCAAAAAATGCTTTTCAAAAGAAATACAGACAGGCTCCAGCACCAATTTATTAACCTGTTCAGCCTTTCATTAACTGAAAAGCAGAAAAATTTGGGGTGGACTGGGTGAAGGGAGTTGTTTTATTTTAGAAAATTCCCCACAGGCATTCAGCAAAAGGCTACTTCCCTTCTTATAGCTAAGCACAGCTGTTCAAATGTGGATCGAGGGCCATTTTTTGGGTCTATAGAATCATAGAATGGGTCGGGTTGGAAGGGACCTTAAAGATCATCCAGTTCCACCCCCCCTGCCCTGGGCAGGGACACCTCCCACTACACAGGACTAAAATCAAATCTACAGAAAATGACAGTGAGTCATCATATACAGCACTAATGCTTTCAATTAAGGCTGGCTTCCATTTAATGGCTAAACAATGCAGAAGTGTCTGCACTAAATCAAGGCTTCATAATTTTTCTTTAATAATACATGTTTGAATTCAACTCTCGGTACCTGATCAGTAGTTTCTCTTTACAGTATCAGTTTCCTAATAAATTAAACATCTAAGCTGTTCTCTATTATTACAATTGCCTGGCACTTGAAAAATTAAGAGTAGAGAACTGTAATGCTCATTGTTTTAATCAAAGCAGATACTGTTTCCATTCCAACATCAGGCAGTGGCAGGTGTGCTTAAATAGAGGAGACAAATGAGGTGAAAACAGCCCAAATGCCTTTCCACTTTGGAACCTGCTGCCTTTCCTTGCCAAAAATCCCAGCCGTGCAGGTTTCTTACAGGAAATTATCTTCTGCTTCACAAGTGACCGACATTTGCACGGAAGCAGGAGGAGTAGAGTGCATAAAGACACACCACAGAAGACTGGGATTAACCATTTGCTGCACGTCTTCTTGGTCAGCCCTGCCTCATCCCACTAAAGAATCCTTTTTAGTGAAAACTTCCACGTTAAGGGAAGTTTCAATGATGACTTCTCACAGTGAAGATACATGAGTCTCTCACAAAATTCTCTTTTTCAAGAGAGTTCTCTACTTTTGCTGCCTGGCAGATAAAACATTAAAAAAAAGCCTCAACAAAACGCCACCAAAGTTCCTGTGTACATGAAGCTCACGCACACACTGGGATCTACACAGATCACCCTGGAGAATATAAATATCTTGCTCTATGGGGTATTTTCCTGTTTTAATTAATGAGCTTTTAAAGGCAACTAAGGCAGCTTCTCCTAGATCTTTGGCATTCTGCTCTCCTAGGAGCATCAATCTATTTTCAGTTCTTTTAAAAGTCCCTGTACCTCCCTGCAATATCCACCAGGAAGAAAGGGGATATGGTGAATGCATCCAGTTATGAGCCTTTGGACCAACCTTCCTTGACCCCATCCTTTCTTCTTTCTTTCTTTCTGCGTGTTACAGGATGGAAAATAAATCTTTCTAGAGGGATGTAGCTGTGCCTTTTTTCCTTTTCTTTTGAGGGGGCTGAGGGAAGAAATGGATCCTTATAATTAGCCAAATTCAAGTACCTGTTCTACCAGCCTCAAAAAAAAAAGAGCTCCATCCCTTCTACTTTTGAGACAGATTCCTCCTCTAAGAGCCAGACTCAGGACAGTGGGATAAACAGTATGTTACAAGGAAGAAAGACCACAAAAACACTAACGTATCAGTACAGCTTTTTCCTTTCAAGCCAAGGGCCCCGAAGTATTATTCTCTAGCTCATTAATTAAACTTCAGCAAAGTCTCAAAAAGCTGCCCTTTATTATTACAAAGTTATCTCGTTGCTTAGCTCTTAATAAGTTTTCCATGAGTTTAAGTTTGTAGTATGGCAAAGAGATACTTCTAGTTCCAGGTAACACAGACATCCCAGTCAAGAAACCCAACTGGTTGCCTTTAAGAATGATCACAGAGGACAAGGAAAGAAAAAGACACCAAGGAAACCAGAAGAGAGACACCTTTTTAAAGACAGCCCGACAAAGGGAAACTACCTGAAAAAGATAATAGAGAACACTACTTGGATTTAAGGGTAGTTACAGTAATATGTCCAATTCTGCACTGTTAATCAGCCTTGCCAAGAGTAGTCAGATATTAAATCTGAAACCCCAATAAACCCCAGAAGCATTTCAGAACTACCCAACAGTAACGATGGGGGACTGTGCTCCTGCGCTTTAGGAAAGTAGGACAATCCATTTGAAAAGGAAATGTATTCATTTTGAGGGACGACAGAAACGTCAGGTACCTGTTGCAAAGATTTCTGCCCTCTCAATCCCTCTGTCTTCCCTCTGCACATCCCCCAGGAACGTCCCGACGGTGGTAACCACGGGCTTCACGGTGAACCGACAGCGTTCCCGCCGCGTGGGCAGCGTAAGAGTTATCACAGGAAGACCATGCCTGTAATTAATAGTTACTGCTGCAGGAGGGGAAAAAAAAAAAAAAAAAGGTGAAAATATTGTATGTTTTAATTTTAAAGCACGGGATGAATAAAGAAAGCTACACGATGCACTCTAGATTTCTTTAATGAGGCAACATATAGAAGGTATATCTATATGGGACATAGAGATATATACACACAGATTACATGTGACTAGTGTCATCTCACCCACCCCAGGCACAAAATAAATGACAATCTGGCAGCCTTTGGTGGAAGGGGGCAAACCTGCTGTGCCACTTACCATCAGATGGCACCAACGTGCTGTAGGGTCCTGCTCCTTCCCAGCCCCACCAAGCTCCAGCACGGCTCCCCACCTGCAGCACGGACACAAGAAGCTTGCTTTAGAAAGGGTAAGAGACAAGAGTTTTTCTGGTCAAAAGCAGAGCAAGATCTGCTTCTGTGTGATGTGGGTCCCTCTGAAGAACTCCAATTTCCATATAAAAGATGGAACCATCCGTAGAGAAAACACAAATATTAAGGTATTGCCCACAGTTAAACTTTTTGTCTAGCGTGGTTTAAATAACTCAAGGAAAAAGGAGAAAGGGAAGGGAAAAAAAAAAAAAGAAAAAAAGAAAAGTACTGTTTCTGAAGTGCTTTGTGGAACTCTTACAATAAGCCCTCTCCTCTCCTCTCCTCCAAAAACCAGCTGCTTGAAAAGATCTGTGCGTGGTGGCCCCTGAAGGCAGAAGTGTTCTGTGATCAGTGGGCACGGCTCCAGGGAAGCCTTTTACTGCTGAATCCCAGACAGAATGGCACTCTTCATCCCCAAATAAAATATGGGACTGAGGTCACTCCCTTTGGCTTCATAATTCCATACTGAAAGTTAACTGTTGACACTCGTGGGGTTAAAACACAGTAACCATGCAGCTTGCCGAAGTATGGAAGATTTTTTTATTTTTATTTTTTAAATATGAATGGCTGTTTCAGCTCCAGCTGAGATGGAGTTGAACCTCACAGCACCCCCAGCCTCTGGTACCACCTCGGAGGAGGCGAATCCTGATGCAACAGACATTTCCTGTGTCCAAGGACAGTGGTGACAGCAGGTTTTTGAACCTGCATGGTTGCAGGTCCCAAAGGGGGAAGGGGAAGGGACCCAAAGCCAGTCCCTTCCAGGGACATTATTGAGATCCATCAAGACACTTCAAGATGGCAACATCAAAACAGAGAAGGCAAACTGTTCCTTAATGCAGTCCAGCCACGCTGTGGAAGATGCCACTGCTCCCACACAAAAGTTCTCTGCTCCTACAGCCAGTAGCCCTGCCAAAGGAGCAGAATTTTATTGCTGCAACTCCCCAAAAGCAGGCTTTACTGCTGTAAACTAAGTGTAAGAGGCAGAAGTAAGAAGGGAAATCACACCCCCGAGTAAGCTGGTTACAAAGATTCTGCATGGGCTGGACCAAGACATGGGGTTTGAAATATGGTAACTGGGGGAAGTAGAAAATGATGTGGGGAGAGATGACAAGGATGCACTGGAAGCCCAGAAAGCCAACCCCATCCTGGGCTGCATCAGAAGAAGTGTGGCCAGAAGATCAAAGGAGGTGATTCTGCCCCTCTACTCTGTGCTTGGAGACCCCACCTGGAACACTGTGTCCAGCCTTGGAATCTTCAACAGAGAAAGGACATGGACCTCTTGGGGCAGGTCCAGCAGAGGGCCACAAAAATGATCTGAGGGCTGGAGCATCTCTCCAATGAAGACAGGCTGAGAGAGCTGGGGTTGTTCAGCCTGGAGAAGAGAAGGCTCTAAGGAGACCTCAGAGCAGCCTTCCAATATCTGAAGGGGCTACAGGAGAGCTGGGGAGGG
>BJBW01008849.1:0-32914 GCA_004320125.1 Scolopax mira
TACAGGAAAGCTGGGGAGAGTCTGTTCACAAAGGCCGGCTACGACAGAACAAGGGCTAATGGGTATAAACTGGAGAAGAGCAGATATAGATTAGACATTAGGAACAAGTTCTTTACAATGAGGGTGGTGGACCCCTGGAACAGGTTGCCCAGGGAGGTGGTTGAGGCCCCTTCCCTGGAGACATTCAAGGTGAGGCTCGACGAGGCCCTGGGCAACCTGGTCTAGTTGGGGGTGTCCCTGTGACTGCAGGGGGTTCGGACTAGATGACCTTTGGAGGTCCCTTCCAGCCCAGATGATTGTATGATTCTATGAAATGTAGCTCCTCTAAGTTTCAGAAAGAATTGCTCAGGTCACTAATCTTCAAAAAAATCTGGAAGCATAAAGTTGTACTTTACTTTCACCTGACTTGGTTTGCACAAGGTATCATCTGCAACAAAGATCAGACTACAAAATTTTAATATGTATTTTATATATTGTTATGGTTTAGATTCTAATGAAACCTTTATGGCTTAATAATTTTTCTGGATAGCTAAATGTGCTAAGTAATATTACATACAAAACTGTAAAACATGTAAAATAAAAAATTATGGTCACTTTTCTGATTTCTTTCTGTCTTCCATTTTCATTTCAGGTAGAAATGATTCAAAGAAAATGTCAAACCCTCAAAATGTAGATGATACAAACCCACACCAGGTACACCTTTACGAAGAATCGTGATGTTATTTTGGTGCTAAACTGCTCAGGGCTTGCTAGCAGTGTGCTGATGACTATTTCTGAAATGTGCTTCATAACCCTCACATAATGTACGGTAATGAGGTGCCTCGTACCCAGCAGAGACTGAGACAGTCTCTGTTAAGCCAGTTCTTTGGCAAGCAGTTGCTGATCCTTACTGGTACTTCGGATAAGATGGAGATGCAAGACACAATCTCACAGTTGCCTCTCACAGACGGCGGTTCTTGCTGAGTTTTTTTGCAAGTGCTGCAGAGGCAAGTTACAGCAAGCGTGGTACGTCAGTGCCTCTTGGTATTTACAGAAACTTGACTGAAGCTGCAAGATGTAGCCTGGCCTGTAGCAGTAGGGTAGGGGCTTCTTGCTTCTGTTTAGTAGGTTGTGTTGTGTTTTGAGGGTTGGGGGAGCTACTGTTGCACAGAGTTGCACAGTTATGCTATCAGACCTCACTAAAATGGGGAAGCTGGTGCCTCACATGAAGACAAAACACCATGATCACTCACTTGAGTCATAGTTTGTTTGCATATAGCTCAATAGCTTTTGGCATTTAAAGATTTGCTTTGCCCCTCTCATTTCTCCCCTTTGGGCAATGATAACTGGTAATATCTGGAACAGTGCGTGCAAGCACTTTATTCTTGCTTCCTAAAGTTTTGTGTGGTTGTGATAACTGTTCTTGTTACTCACAGTAGTGCAGCCTCCAGTGTCCTTAGAAATGTTATGCTATAGCAGCATTCCTGGAATGCAGTCTTAGATTACACTTTGAAAAATTAGTTGATTGATGAAGGATATTCTTCAAGCAGAAGGTGTTGTAAACATCTAATTGGGAAAACCTAATTTTGTGGCTTTGCAGCTAATGACTTCAATAGTTGTTTGAGTTACTGTGTGTTTGTGTTCTATCTCCAGTTGCAAAGTAAGCAACAGGATAATTCTAGTTAGTCATTGGCCTTTGGAGCAGTTTTGTTGGGAGATTGGCATCAGTTAATTCTGCATGGTTTTGCTGTGGTATTTCCCTTTCTTTATAATTTCCTGGGATCATTGCAGAGAGGTTTGCCAGAAATGTGAAAATGTAGCTCTGGTATATGACTATGGAAACAATGTAGTTTTAATTCTTTAAAAGCAGAGCATTAATTTGAAACCAGTTCTATTTTCTGAAATAAATAAAAGTGTAAAGCACTTGAGTAATATTTATCATTGGATTTCACCCATTAATTTTTAGGCTTTTATATGAATATTTCTCTAATTTCTTTGTCCTGTGTTAAAAAGCTGCACAGGCAGAGGAAATACGTTGATTTTACAATAGCACAGTTTTCTTTCAGTATATAATAAAGCAATTTATCAGAAAGTGAGAATAATTATATTGCCTGTTTTATAGACAGAATTAAAGGCACATCACCAGTTTAACATAATAATACTAGAGCATCAAAGGAAGTTTTACTAAAAATGAGCAAAGCAGAAAAACAGATTTGGTAAAATACACATAAATAAAAGTCTTCAGGATTCTGAAAACCGAATGAAAGAAAAATACAAGTTCAAAAAAGACAGATAGATCTGATGTTCTTATGGCAGAGAATATAGCCAAGAGTAAAAGTATTCAGAAATAATGTTCCAGGTTATATGCACTTCATGCTTAGGTCCACTTACAAACCAAGGAACAGTTAAATTACAGAAAATGTATTTTCCTGATGCTGGACTTAATGAAATGGACCACAGCTGTTGCTCTTTCTAATCATAATTGTTGCATCCCAGTTAATGTTGTGGGAAAACTGAGTCAAAATTTCAACAGGAATATGAATTCAGCAGTGACAACAGTGAAAATCTATTTACAGAAGAACAGGGCAGAGCTGGTGGAAGCTCAGCAACTTCTGTTGTAATGAGAGGAGGTCACCAGTTTACCTTGCCCAATATAAATAGTTTCTGGAGAAATAGTGTCTGCACAGTATCTCAGACTGCTGGTTTAACAGAACTCGATTCTCAGTCAATATATACTTGCTTTGACTTCCTCGCATAATGTATCTGCTTTAAAGCTAAATCAGGAAGGCAAGAGTTATGACAGTGATCAACATAGTCTCAAGCAGAAAACAGTGGTACTTTAAGGGACAGGACTCAAAATACCAATATGAGAATACCTTCAGAACAAATTATTTCTTTGAAAAACTTGACAAATCAACTTAAATCTGAAGTTGACAGAAACAAAGTTGATGGATCAGCTCTAAGTTGAAAACTGTCTTTACTTTTGTTTGCACAGATTTCCTTGCAGAGAGATAAGTCAGAACCAGCGTGTGCAGACAGCACAGACGTATTGCAACAAACTGTTGTAAATGAGGTGCAAAACCTTTATACTAATATGTCCGAAGATAGAAGCAGCTGCACTGAACATACACTTCAAGCAAATGCAGGATCACTGTTAGCACACGAGCTTTTAGCAGCTACTAATGGAGAAAGTGTTTCTGGAAGCCCTTATAATTCTACCAGTGGTGTACAAAGCCACACAAAGTGCATTGAGCAAAATGCTCCACAGCCACAGAAAGGAAAGAGGATCCTGCTTAATGCAGAAGAAAGTGTTGAAGGATGTCACGTGGAAACTGAAAATGCTAGTAGCTTAGAGATGAAGCGTGTAGCTTTACAAGTCCCTGAGAAGGGCACACTTCAGCTTACACAAGAGAGACAGGTACTTCGGGAAACCAATACAAAAGCAGATTTGAATTTTCATGTTAATGTAGACAGCAAATCTCCTTATTTGTTTCAGATGGTGGAAAACATGCTGAAAGAAACCTCCCAGAAAACAGGTGCCATGTTTTGTTTGGAAATAATGATTATGTGAGTTTTTTGTAAGCATTCTCTGTATTTTATTAAAAAAACCCCATCTGTTGGTCTCCAGAGAATGTATTTTGCCATTAATAAATGTGTGTTGTGGTATAGTTCACTATTCCAGATTAACTAGATTTTTGCTTTGGTTTTTTTTTTTGGCTCTTTTATGTTCAGGTTTCTGTTGTATTTACCAAACTGTGACCACAATGGTCATTACAATAATTAGAATGAAATTCTTAGGTACCTCATTGTTTTTAATACCTAAGAAACGATAAAGGTCATGTTTTCATAAAAGAATCTTTGAATTGTTTTGATTCAATCTCAGTACATACATTAACATATGGCAAATAGTAGATACAGGATTTCTTATGTTAAAGTATTTTCAAAAATTGAGTGTATACTGCAGGCATTTTTAAACCTAGACTAGTTAGTAATTTTGACATTCATTTTAATATCATTTATAATTTCTGAAATTACTATTATGCCATAAATACTTTTAAATTCTTTTATTAAACAAACAGATGAAGGAGTATTTGCTGGAGTAAGTGGAACAGAAGGCATTGAAAAAAATGGAGAAGAAGGGAATGTGAAGACCAATGTGCTTTCACAGTTTACTGAAACAGAAGAAGTCCAGGCTAAAAGATTAAGATTACACTCTACAGAGACAAGTCAAAAGGCAGCCTCTTATTCCAGTAGCAACAAAACCAGGCTTTCATCTAATCAATCACAATCCAGTCAATCATCAGAACAGCAAACACCCAAGAAATTAGGTGAGAATTTAATAATATTTTTTAAAAGCAGTAGACTATTTTCTAGATGTACACGAAGAAGGCTTTTTGTAATACATTAGGGAAAGTTTAGAAAAATACATGCAGCATGTAAAGCTCTCTAGTGAACTCTAGTGAGTTCCGAATACTTGAAATCTTGAAATACTTCTAGAACTTCAGTACTGTATTTTACAGAATCCACATACTTAATCTGTTTTGTTTATGTTACATTCATCAGTCTTTCAGCATTGTGGTTGAAGGGATGCAGGATCATAACTGAGAGCTTAAAACATTGATCTTTAGTTAACTATGTTACGTAAATGGTAGTTTAAAATGTAACTGAATTGGTTCTCAGTTAACTGTTTACATACTACAGATCAAAGAAGAAAACCTTTCTCTCTGTATATTTGGCAGACAGATATCCACTTTTATTTTATAGACTATATCCTCATCAGGCACAAATCAGTATAGGTTCTGACTGTGCCGGTCTATTTAATTTTAGCTGTAATATAGAAACAAACCTACTTCTAAGAGAGTAAGGTTCTAGTCTCCTCTGGTAGCTTTGTCTTTTTTGCCTGTATGTATTGCTTTCTGTTTAGCATTTTCATCCCATGTCTATGACTTGCGTTTATCTTATAGCCTTGCCATCACAGTAGAGACTGTCCAGCTGATTACTCATCGTAAGTCCCAAGTATTTTTCACATGCTGCTTTTTTGTAAAGCTGGCAGTCATTTTTTGTACATTGGCTCTTTCAGGAACCAGAGGACTGTAGCACTCAAGACTTACTAAAACCAAAACCTGTCATTCAGATGGGATCCCTGCTCTCTTAAAACTTTTAAATATAATACATCTAGGCGAGTGATTCAAAAATGTTTATCCTCGTATCATTTGGCATCCTCCTTAACTTCTGTTGAAATGAAAAAAAAAGGTGTCATTAGATGGTAGGAATTTCTTGCATAGCTTTACCTTAATACGGCATAGAGTATTTTGACTTCTCTGATTATCTTAGATATTTCTGTCATTTCTCTGTAGTAATCAAGAGTTTGGGAAATATTTTTTCTGGCTTTGATACTAAAATTCTACTTTTTTGGACCTTAGCTGTCTGTGACTATCACCTTGTATTCTTTAGCTTTCCACAGCAGTTTTCTACAACTTCTTATTTATATTTGCTACTGCTTCCCATTTTTTCATTTCTCATTTATTGCTGCTCTCTAATTCCATTCTTAAGCCACGTTAGATTTTGAATCCATGTAACTTTTCATCTTGAGTGTTGGAAATGTACGATATACTTGCTAGATATTATTCATACTTTTCTGCTGACATTTTTTCTTCAAAGTGTTTTTTATTTATAATTGTTTCTGGCTTTCTGAAATTTTCCCTTTCAAATAACTACTGTGTCACTTGGAATTTATATTTTATATATACATACACAGGAAAAGCTGGGGTTTAATATGTATACGTTTATAAAAATATGTGTGAATGCATGACATAACATCTGATTATTTTTTTTTCATGTGCAACAAAAAACTTTAGTTTCTTCCTTGGACTGCAGTTATACGCTCGTGGCACCTGGTGGTCAAACTTTGGTTGCCTTTATGTGGGATCTAAATGAATGCTTGCATTAAGTAGATCATATATATTTTGAAAAACAGTGGGATTCATGCTCTACGTCCATTAAGTGCTTTTAAAACCAGTGTACATAACAGCATGTATACTTCAAATAATGTGTATAACAAATATACACGCCCATGCTTACCCACACACAGACAATATGCACAAATACATCTGCCACATAATATCAACATTCTCATTTATTTACCTCTTTTTGTTGTTTTGTTGTTTGATTAGTACCCTCCTTCTCTTTGGAGTCTTTGGAGATTTAATATTTCAATAATGTGACCACTCCATGTGCTCTAGAATCTCAGATTTCATTTAAAAAAGCAACTCTAGCTCTTCTGGTTGCCAATCTGGTGTGGGCCTAGCATCCCCCGTGCAAAGAGGGCCACCTGCATGTTTTCTGACAGGTTGGAAGAGCCTCCAGGGGGTTCCATCCTGCCATGGTCTGGCTTCAGCAGAGCCTGAACAAGCGAGTTTAAAATTAGTATGGTTATATCCTTACTACATGTCTATCTTTAATATAATTGCAGTATGTCTTTTCCGTTCTTCCAAACAGTCTTGGATGACAAACTCAGTAGGTTAGCTTAAAGGAAACCGTGGAAAAGCAGATCTTTCAGAAGGCTGGAGGGGCCTGAAGGGAAGCTATCAAATCATGGAGGATATTTGTTAGCAGTGGATACTGATAGCTGAAAATATCTGAGAAGACAGCCTGTCTGATGAGAAGAGAACTGAAGTGGTTATTGTTTGCTTTGTGAAACAATAAGAGAAGGATTAATCAAGTTTATTTACAATTATGGGTCCAATCCTGCACAGGTCTAGTTAAAAGACAGTTCAGCTATGTCACTAATCAAAGATCTGTAACCAGGACTTTTTCACATTACAGCCGTAAAAAGATGTTATGTAGAAACTTGTAGAAGCCTATGTCTTCCCTGATACAGAATTAGGAACAGAAAAGAGGTGCTGGTCAAGTTTTCACTTTTATATAGTTTCTTAAATACCTATATGTGTGTACTTTATATATTTAGCAGTCATGTCTGATAACTTGAAAGCAATCCATGTAGAAATGTAACATAATCCCTATAGAGGATTTAAGAACTCAAGCCTTGTTACCTTTTTTGTTGATCGCTAATCCATTATTAGGTCATCTACATTTGAATTGTGAAAAATTCTTTTGCATAGGGTCTGTTTGTTGTCTGAGCTGTTACACAGTATCTTTAACCTTTTGACGCAGTTAATTAATATTATTGAATAATTAAGGCACACTTTTACATGAATTCAAGTGAGTTATGAAGCTTACTTCTTTGTTTATAATGAAACATTTTGTAGTTGCTAATGAACACCCTCTATGTATTTAGAATCCTCACTGTCTACCAGAAAAGAAGCTGTGATTTTACATGATACTTATAATACAAGAGCTAGGAGAAAGATGAAAACTAAAAGAAATGAAAAAGGAGAAACTCGGCTGCATATTGCTGCAAGGAGAGGAGATTTGTCTTTGGTGAAAACTCTGATATCATCTGGAATTTGTGTCAATGAACAGGACTATGCAGGTTTGAAAATTACTCTCTTTTGGGCTTGTTTTATGCTATCATTTTATATAATCTATCGTGTATATGTTTTTATATTATTTATGTAATTTTAATATAATTATTGATCCTTGATTGATGATATAATTGTAAGAAAGAAAAAAAGTGATTCAATGGGTGCAAGCACAATTGGTGAATCCTTGGATTTCATGTTTCAGCATGAAGCTAATGCAGCCTGTTTCTCAGCAGAGGCATTAATCGGGTCTTGCTCTTCTGCTGAAGTAGATATGACAGAAAGTGGACTTCAGAGTTTGTCAGGACAGCTAATGCTTATGCATATGAGTATATACACATGTGGAGCACATTCACACGAATCTTATTTTCTTAGGAAATAAGGACAAAAATCAGACAACAAAATTATTTTTTCTTTTTTCCACCTAAATGTCTACCTATACATTTCTGGTGTTATAGTCTCAGGATGGTAGCATATTATTCTATTCTGGATGCGCAGCAGACTTGATATTCTAAAATGCCACTGGGATTAGATATCAGACCAATATTATTTTTCTGAGTTTTTAGAATATTTCTACTCTACTGATTTGAGTTTCTTTTATCTTATCTTTTATCTTTAGTAGTGTAGTAGAAAAGTAAATATTTTTCAGCTTAATATTGGGTATGTTTTCCACTAAAGTAAACGGAATTGAACAGGAAATAATTTATGTTGGCATTTCAAGATGATTGTGTAAGATTTATCTTAAAAATATATCTGTTGCTGATAGTATGAGGAACACAGCAAGATGTATAATCACTAATTTGTGATCTGTGTGGATCTTTCCAAATCAGATGGATGCTGTATGTGTTATCTTGCTTTTGTTAGGTTGGACAGCAATTCATGAAGCTTCCAATATGGGTTTTACTGAAGTGATCTTAGAATTACTGAAAGCTGGTGCTGATGTTAACAGCAGAAATGTGGATGGTGTTTTGCCGATACACGATGCTGTTAGGGGCAATTATTTAGAGGTACATTTTTTTTTTTACATTTGATTTCCTGAGCCTGATTTTCAGCAGAGGGTCAGCAAAGCAAAATCCTTGTTTAAATAAGGAAAGTCAAAGTTACTAATATAATTTTAGTGACAATTTGCATTTAGGAAATAAACCCAAATTGTTTAAAGTGATCTAAATTAGAGGAAATATTTTCTAGTAGTGACAGTTGAAATTGTACAGTTGCTTGACCTTTTCAGTCCAGTAGGCAAATCAGAAAAATTCAGAAGCTCCCTATGGTTCTCTCCCACATACTGGGCTTTTTGAAAATAATACTGAAATAGAGTGTTCTCAATTTGATCTAGTCCAACCCCCCTGCTGTGGGCAGAGACATCATTCAATAGAGCAGCTTGCCCAAAGCCCCATCCAACCTCACTTTAACCACTTCCAGGGATGGGGCATCCACAACATGGGGCATCCTATTCCAATTTAACCTCATTGCAAAAATGTTCTTTATTTTTTTAAAGAAGAAAACCCTAGGCCTGCTGTTAAAAAAATCAACCTTTTTTTTTTTTTTCACCAAGTGGTGCCTCCCCACCCAAACCATTCTGTGGTTCTATAGAGTAAAACAGACTATTTCAGTTTGAAGGCACCTACAGTGAACATCTAGCCCACCTGCCCAACCACTTCAGGGCTGACCAAAAGCTAAAGCCTGTTGTTATGGGCATTGCCCAAATGCTTCTTAAGCACTGACAGGACTCGGGTATTGACCACCTTTCCAGTAAGCCCGTTAAAATGTTTGATGACCCTCTTGGTAAAGAAATGTTACTCATGTCCAGTCTAAACCTCCCCTGGTGCAGCCTTGAACCATTCCTACATGTGCTATCACTGGATCCCAGGGAGAAGGGATCAACACCTCTCTCTCCACTTTCTCCTCTCGGGAAGCAGCAGAGAGCAATGAGTTCTCCCTTCAACCTCCTTTTCTCCAAATGAGATAAACACAGAGTCCTCAGCACCTTCTCAAAGGATATGTCTTCCATCCCTCTTTTAACAGCTTTGTTGCCCTCCTCTGGACACCTTGTTGCCCTCCACAGCCTTCTTAAATTGTGGGGGCCAGTACTGCACACAAATAAGTAAAATTTGGCACAGTGAATTCCATGGAACTGAGCGTAAAAAGATGACGCTAGATTGACTCAAACATGCCATTTCTGTTCCTGTCAGAAGAGCTGATTTTTCATCATGTTTATCTTTTCCATGAGCAAAGATAAAATAAAGGGGATGATTTCACAGATGAGAAATCATCTGTATGAAAACTCTTCACCATCCAAACTCTGACCTCATCAACACTTTCATCTGATTGGAATTTCAGGGGGTAGATGATTCCACTGACACAACTAATCTCATTTCCACATTTAACAATTTGTCACACTTGCAAGTGATTTGGAATTAGGAAAAAAATCATCAGTGCATGTAACCAAAAAACCCCCCTGCCATTAAGTAATTAAAGGAAATAAGTCCACTTCTTTTCTACACTTTGGTCTTAATAAAATTGACCAGTTTCTTTTAATTTAGATGTGATGTTTTGCAATTGCTCTCTATAACAATACTGTAAAGATGGTAGGTTTAATGTCAAATTGTGATTTTTTGTGTACTTCAATGGAAAAATTAGAAGTGTAAGATAGAAGTCTGTGTTGATAATAGCCAATTAAACTTGTTTGCTTAATTGAGATTGCAAGTGTAACATGTTTTAATGTCTCATTTGCATGTTTTATTATTTGTGATTTATAAAATATACAATACATATAGTTGTATTATAAATCCAGAACAGGAATAATCACAATACTACTGCTACTACTATATATTAGGCAGTCAGGATTCTGCTACAACATGGAGCAAATCCCTGTGAGAGGAGTGATTCAGGGGAAAGTGCTTTGGATGCAGTTTGTGATGATGAAATGAAAGAACTGCTGCAGTCGTACTTAGCTACAGACTCTGCACTTCCTGTGGAGACTATTGAAGTTACAGGTATGTTGGTTTCATAATGTAGATGATAGGATTACCCTGTGGTCTGAAGGGGAAAGTGTGCATTAGAATGTTGCAGATTTGCAGAGCTGCGTGTTGTCTGGCAGTGATATTTTTAACTCTATTAACTACTGAATTTCATTCATTTATTCATGTATTCATTCATTTAGTAATTTATTTATTATTTTATTTATTTTCATAAAATAGGATACATAAGTTTGGTTTTTTTTATTGGGAGAATGAGGTATAAGGACGTATTTGACTCTTCAGATTTTCCATATTTACCTTCAGTGAAAACTTTAAAGACCTATTTCCTTATGTTACCTAAATTTGATGTCATTTGCAGATACCAGATATTTTTTTTTTATGATGTGATCTGCCATTGCATCTTTGTAGCCTGTATTAGGGAAGCTAATCTATTATGGTTCTGCATATTCATTTTGAATTCTATTAATTTTTTTTTAATTGTGGAGAGAGGAAATACCCTTCTAGATCAGGAAGATCAAAACATCATTGTTACAACTACTGTAAAAATGATGATGCAGCTTTGAAGCCACAACATGAGAAATACAGTGTTGTAAGTATTAATAGAGTTTTTATTAAACTGCTTCATAGTGTAGTAGTCCATAGTGTCATTTTTTGACTGAATAATGTAAAAATATCATTTGAATAATTAACCCCTTAGAATTTTTGTAAAATACAGCATCATGCAGACAGCATTGTGCAGAGGCTTATATTATATAAATTGTGGTTTGCAGTATATAAGTGTGTATGTTATCACTTCTCTCTTTCATGATTCCTATATACTTAGATTTACTGTGCAAAGAGTAGTCAATAATTACATACATTTCTTACTGCCTATATGAATAGAAAAAAGGTAAGGAATCCCGAGACTTTTCATCACATTTCTAAAATGGCTCTTTGAAAGAGTAATGATTTTTCTTAATGATAATGAGGGTATTTAGAAATTGCTTAATCTTAATTCAAAACAGCCTGGAAGATTTCTGTGCAAGTTGTTTGTTAGGAGAGCTCTTGCTGGTATCTCCTGGCTGTACCAACATTGTCTGGGGGATGCTGTCATGATGAAATTCACTGTCTAATCCCACACTGATCCCTGTGTGATCAGGGGTGGGACTTTGAGCATGGGCTAGTTTGAATGCTTGGGCAAAACCAGGCTGTGACAGCCCCTTGCAGAGCATACCCTTGGCACTACGTATGTCTGTCCTACCAGTGCCCCCATTGCCTTTACACAGTAATTCCCTGCCTGGAATGACTTGAGACCACCAATACTTATCCTGCAGACCATGCATTGAGGCTTGTGTTTTATATGGTGCTCTTGGCTCTACTTCTTACTGTCATTTCTGTGTTTGTTAATAGGAGTCTGTTGCTGCCATGCAAGATGCAGAAGAGAAGCAAAAAGAACTAATGCTACTTGAATTGAGAACTTCCAAAGATGCAGGTAGATGTAAATTCAAATTGTTTCACTTCTTTGAGGGAGGTAAATATCTTTGGTGATGTAATTGTTTTAAAAATAGTATTGCATGTAATATATTTGAATATCTCCACTGGAAAATACAGCTTCGGAGAGTAAGATTTTAATAACAGCATTACTAGGGAATTAATGTGATTCCAGAAAAGGGAAGCATCCCATTGGAGGCATGCGTTTCAAGCCAACCTAGTTATATAAAAAGGGATCATTAGATAAGAATACACTCTTTTGGCAACATTATTCAGTTGCAAGTACGTAAGCCCTTCCATAACCAAGAACAGCTATGTCTGTATTTAAAGTAACAGAGGCAGCTTTTTCATTCTACTGTGTCTGACTTTCAGGAGCGTAAAATAATTTATGAGGGGAAAAATAAATCTTTAAGGCAGACATTGTTGATAATGTGCAGTTTCAGAAATGCTGGTGCTCAGAGGTGTAATTTGTCTTAGGCTACCAAATCCCAGTTCAGATTAATAACTAAGTAAATACTGGTAGATACTGGGGAAACATTTTATAAATGCCATTTCTAATCCTGTACATTCCCATTTTTCATAATTATGGAAAACTCATATTTCCTGTTTTAGAATATGTGCTGGAATTAGATTACATGTTTAGCCTGTTATCTCAGTATTATCTACTGATCATGACTTCTGGGCTCTCCCTTATGTTATATTGCAAAAAGACAGGGCATATAAAGAAGAATTCATAATTGCTTTTCTTATTACAGAAAAATCTAGGCAACAAAAAGGGGCAACTTATAATTATTATTTTTTTTTATATATAATATGGATTGGAAACTATGTAAAACTATGATAACATATGTAATGGTAAAAAAGTGGTAAAAAAAAAGTTCCAGAACTTGGAACAGCCTCAGCTCACCAAACAATTCTATAATACTTCAACCATAAAGGTTTTAGCCACCTTCTTAAGGTTGCATAGCTTTGTCAGGTAACCTCACATAGAGTTGTCATGTTATGTATCTCCTTGCAACACAAAGAACTTCAAAAGTTTCAGTGCTTATCATCCATAGAACAGTTCTTATGTCTGTAGAACTATCTATCCTGTTCTTTTAGTAATTTCCTAGACACGGCTCTTGCACCTAGAAGTTTTCCAGTATTTGGGCTGTTTCCTCTTAACTTAAGCTTGTATTTAATTCTGCTTAGCAAGAGTTTTGTTGGCAGTACTCTACTTGTGAAGAGCCGTCAGTGTGCGTGACTGCTTTAACAACATTTTCATACTTTGGCTGTACTTTTGCTACACTCAAAATGTTATTGCTACATATCTTCTACTGCTTATTGCCATCCTCATTTTGATTATTTCAAATTATTGGACAGATGTGTATATCCAAAGGCTGCCTCAGATGCAAAGTGTTTTGAATGAAATGCTTGCAAAACAGAAAATGGAAAGAGATACCCTAGCTAAAAAATACAGGTAAGTAAAATACAAGTAGAATACAGTAGTGTAGAAGTAAAATGGTATGGATTTCATTAAATTTTGCAGAAGCATGAGACATATTGGCTACAGTTACCTCAAGTAAGTTTACATCACAGAAGAACTTCAAGGTTTAGCCCGCGCATACTAATTAGTTACCGTGCACACGGTGAGTCCCAAAATTAGGCAGTAAACGTACAAAAAGTGTAGAAAAATACCTAAGCAGATACTGGGAGATGGAGGTACTGAGCAATTAGATGACTTTTGCAGCATCATGGAGGAAAGCAGTAACAATTCAGACACTACATTTTGCATCCTGTCTCCAGTTTTGTTTCTTTAGTACCCCTAGATTGGGAGTATTCAGTCAGTAGGCCACTAAGAGCAGTGACTGGAAGCATGTTTACAGACATTTCTTTTTTGTGAGTACGCTTCAAAGATGAGCTGGGAGTGCTCACCTTGGTGGGGGCATGCACTATGTGAATCATCAGCTTCCTGCTGATAGCTCTGAGGAGCCTCCTTTGACTTCCTTCTTTTCTGAGAGGAAAGACCTAACTGCTGGTCATGGTGAGTGCTCAGCTAAGGGTGTCCACACGGTGGTCAGTGGATGCTTCTAGGCCATCTGATGGGGATTGTCATCTGATAGGGCTTCCATGAGCTGTATTGGTTTCATCATGTAAGAGCAACAGCGTATGAGTTTCAGGTAGTTCCATGCAAAACACTGGTTTTGCTGGTTGAGCAAAAAGACTGAAACATTTCTGTCACAGACTGTTTTGCCAGCTAAGATGCATAGATTACTTAGATAATTAAAAAAAAGAGAGGGTTTTGTGTGAAGAGAGTTTAGGGTTCCAAGTCATCTTTGTGAACAAAATAGTGACTGAATGAAGAAACAGGAAGAGTAAAACTCGTATCTACACAAATTTATCTGCCAGTTTGCCAGATCAAAGTGAAAAATATTCCTTGTTATTGCAGATACCTTGCAGCTATTGCAACAGCTGTCCTTCAACAATAATGACCTACATGCCAAAATAACATCAAATTTCCTCTTTATTATCTACAAGGTGAACGCTTTGTTTTCAACTAGTTAGCATACAGGCTTTTGTCAAATGTTATATAAATGTACATAAAACCAGGAGACATCATCCCGTTTTCCATCTTCCTGTTCATTTATCTGGCCCTGTCAGAGATACTACTTACACTTTTCCACTTTTCTCTGTTCCTTTGAAGATATTAAGATTTATCTCTCACCTAAGAAGAAAAAACCCCATCATGTTTTTTAGTGGCTGTATGTTACTCTGTCTTTTAAGTCACGCTGTCTTTGATTCTTCATCTGCAGATTCTGCAGTACCTGTGTAGCAATAAAGCAACAAAACTTCCCTGAAGAAGCACTGCTGGAAAAGTGTGGAGGGCCTCACTGGGCTGTGTAGGAGCACAGAGCTGTCACATCATCCTCACATTAGAGATCAACCACGTGCTGACGTGTTGATTGTATCATGGATTCTAAACACACGTGATTGCAAGCAATGTCACCGTGCAGACAGCAATACTGTCACACTGTGGTTTGGCTGTCCTTGTTCTGCACCAACTACTCTGGATGTACCTCTGTCCTGATCCCCTCAACACTCTTCCTCTTCCAAGAGCAGGATGGTGTTACTTGCACGGCACCTCTGCTGTGGCTGGGGTTAAAAGCAAACCATCCTGCTGGTCCTTTTCACACACCTTGTGGTACTCCCCCATCTTCCCAGCATGGTGTCAGAGTGCTCGTGCAATCTCAGGAGGGGGAATTAGGAGAGAAAATTATTGTGCTGGGCTGATGTGCCAAAGGAATAAGGGAAAATAAGGAGTTCCCTTCCATCAGGAAGGAAGTAAAATCCCCCAAGAAAGGAGTGTGACAGGGAGACCAGCTTAGTGAGGGAGAGGTGTCTGGTGACAGGAGAGACATTCCCAAACTAACATACAACATCCCAAATTGCTCCACCCTTTTTACAGTTGTGGTTTCACACAGTGTTGTATACACTGTAAAAAATTTCTGGTAGTCTCATCCTTCAGTTGCTCATCATGAACTCATTTTAAAAGGCTACAAATTAGAGTGGCAAAGGCATTGAATTCAATGAACTATTGTGGTTTGTGGTGATAAAAGAGCAGTCAGTGATAATTCAGATCCAGTTTTTGATTCCATTAATTAAGGGTGGTATAGGAGGACAAGGATATTACTGAAGTTGTGATGCTTTGTATCCTAATTCAGGACGAGATTATTGTGCAGTTTATTGTGCATGAGCCTGGGATTTGAACTATAAACTTTATCTATAATAAAAAGATTGTTCAAATTTTAGGTGTTGGCAGAGTCCTTTGAAACATATTCCTGTTCTTAGTGGGATATGCCTATTAAACTATTTCAATATTGTATTACAGTAACTCTGCTGTCATTATTACTTTTTTTTTTTTTCCCATAGGGCTTCAGCAGAATCTTTTAAAAAAGGAGCATTGAGGAAACAATTAGTTCACCTTGCTTCCAGGCAAAAGCGTCTATTGGCTATTGCCCAAACCCAGGAAAAGTTAGTCCAGAAAATACAAAATTATAGAAAAACAAAGCAAGTGTTCAGTGCGTCATGTTCAGAGAAGCAAATCTCACACTCAGTTATTTCCTGTGGAAATGATGAAGGACGAAGTTTAACTGCTGATGAAAGCATGTGCCCTGATGTAGTTACATTTAGTATGGATGCTGGTGCCAGGGTGACAAATGAAAACGGAGTAGAAGCACATCTCTCTTTAGAAAATAGATTTTCAGCTCAGGAATGTAGCCAACATCCACACATCTGCGTGGACAAGACGGAGGCAAATAAAGAAGCAATTAGAAGCGAAGAGGCTTCTGATCATGCTTTGGCATCCAAAAGCAGAGTTAGAGAATACCCCTTCAACAACATGTCAATGCTGACAAATGCTGTAGAAGTGGTGACATTGCCTTCAGAATCTGCTGTTTCCACTGCTAAAACAACGTGCTCACAGGATGTTGATTGTGTAGCAATTGCGGAAGAAGGAATCAAGTCTTTAAATCCCACTTCAGTGACAAACACATTAAATACCGTGGAACCCCGAAGCGCTGTTGTCCATAACAGTGTCTGCCAGACAGGCAGTGACTACCAGCAAGTTCTTACAGATGAGCATCTACACAGATATGTAAATAAGAAAGAAGCTTTCCAGCAGCAAGTGGTTTTGTCAGCTTCTACAAAGAACTTTCCTAATACTCTGCAGCAAACAATCTTTTGGAGTAGCAAGAACTCATTTAATGGCAACTCGGTTGCCTCAGATCTTGCCTCAAATACAGATTATCCAGTGAAACTCAGTGAACAACCTTCTCAGAGCTATAGTAATCAGGAATGTGAACAAAACCAAGTGAGGCATGGAAGAAGAAATAGGAAAAAGCTTCAGTTGATAGATCTGCTTGAATTGGGAAGAATTAAGCCAGGAGAAAATGTTTTAGAATTCAAACTGCAGGTAACTGTTGAGATATAATAATGTTAATCTTAGCATATAATGAAAAAAACCCCAACGCTAAAATGGGGAAACAGCAGTTTTCATGATTTAATCTGCATCTTAAGCACTTAATGTTGAAAATTTTTATTTATTGGATGCAGATGATCTTTTATGAGTATTAAAGGAAGATGCTATGGATGGTGTCTTTCTGTGAGGCCATAATTTTAATACCCAGAATATTGCATATGTGAAATTTGTGTTTAACTTCACGTTATCAGTTTCTTAGCATTTTCTACTGCTAGAAGCAGAGTGGAATCATTGGTTGGTCTACATTGCGTAATACCTGACTTTCATGGTGGAAGGAGTGGGAACTTTAAGGTTTTTAAGACTTAATGTGATATTTGGAAGCAACTATCTAGTCCCTCCAATAAAGAAGCGTAACATCGAGGATTTTGTGTAACATTGTAAAAGTGCTGTGATAGACACTTACATGACAGCTGGTTCTATAGTTTACAGTCTATTGAGAACCGTATTTGGAAAAAAACCCCGCAAAACCACCAAAACACACCCCCCACCCCCCACCCCCCCCCCCCTTCCTATTTTTAATACAAAAGCACATCCCAAATACAGAGCAGATTTACAAGGCAGCTGCTAGGGGACTGGCTTGGTATTGAGCAAATGATGGGATTACTGACTCAACTCCCAGCTGCAAACTAGTTATTTTCCATGGTAACATACTGATTAAAACATGAAAGGTTCTATTCAGCCAACTCACCTGTAGAAAGACCTCTTTTTCTGCACCTATAACCTGCTTGGGAATGCTTGTCTGTATTTTCTTACTCTGATTGTTTAACCTCACGCATGCTAAGCAACGTTACTAAGTTCTGACATAGTTTGTCACCAGCTGGTTTTGGCGTTACTGAAGTATAAACAACTATAAGCCCTGCTTCTGGAGGTGCATTATGTGTTTGCAGTATGTATACAGTATTAGGAGTATCAAAGAGGCAATAACAATAAATTCTTTTATACCTAATTTTGCATAAGATGAGGCTGTCAGATTCTTCCTACAATGTGTAAGTGATGTCCCGTGACACAAGCGAAGTTCTCATGCAAATATATTTATTCTTTGAATCATTGCTGGAGTTTCACTGTGACATGCATTTGTTTGACATGTGTAAGGCAAATTGCATTTGAGTAGCAGTTTCTTGTTGCACAAACTTGCCTTCTGTGAA
The DNA here is from genome assembly GCA_004320125.1 of Scolopax mira. Lineage (NCBI taxonomy): Eukaryota > Metazoa > Chordata > Aves > Charadriiformes > Scolopacidae > Scolopax > Scolopax mira. The sequence continues at coordinate 18,071 of BJBW01008849.1, forward strand.
TTCCCGAATTAATTTATTCACAGCCTTGTTATGTCTGAGGAGAAGCAAGATACAAATGTGGTTCTGATAAACACGCATAGAGATTTGGGATGTCAGTGGCCAAAATACCTTATTCTGATGGAATAAATCCTTATTGCATGTACCACAGTTGATGATAGTGGCATTAAATTAATTACCTTTTTTCAGAATTAGGTGCAATTTTTCAGCTATATTATTATTCAGCATTTTTTCATGTTTTGAGGATGTTAATTCAGATTTGTAAGTTTATGAATTGCAAATTAGTTCTTAATTTTTCTTTTTTAAGGAATTTACTCATAAAGCAACGCTTTTAAAGAATGGCAAGATCAGAACCAGTAAGAGACAAATAGTGGAGAATCCAGTTCAGTGGGTTAAAGACCTACTAGGAGGTGATATTTCTGTGACATGGAAGTATGTGTGGAATAAGGTAGGCCTGATTTTAGTCTCAAAAATAGCAATAATAAATGGCAATAGCAAATTTCACTAATTTGGATCTCCTTACTTTCTTAAAGCAAAAGAGGGTACAAGCCTAAATTTAAAAATAGTATCTTAATGAATCTGCAGCAAGGAGCAAGCTATATAGCTGTGGTTGTATAGTGAACTAATTATAAGTGTGGAGAGAAAGTGGAATGTCCACTCTATAAGCTGTCAGTGCTTTGAAAGTGTAGTTTTAAAGATGATTAAGAGACTGACAGAAAAAAGTGAAAAGTAGTTAGAGTAAAAAGGAGCAAGCTTATTGAAATGTCATGGTATCAGGGACAAATGTTGGAAAAATACCGGCAGAGTTTAGAGGGCTTTGCAGATGGGTTGTATTATGCTTTTTTTTTCATTTAGAATTCAAATGATCAGAATTTCTGTTTGATCAGATTAGACTGTTAAGTGTATAAACTCAGTTTTATAAGAAAAGTGAAATTTTTACACATATCAGAAAAATACACTATTTAAAATGACCAGTCATGAATTTATATTTTCTTTTTGGACAGGTTACATATCTTGGGACACAGTTGTCAGAATTTCTTGTTGAAAAAATGACAGTTTCTAGTGACCTGGAATTACCATTGCAAGAAAGAGAGCCTTTGCGTATGTACCACTTAAAATCTAGTATCTGCCATGGCTAGAAAGTGATTTCTAAAGAGGTTAAATTCCAAAATTCCTCTATAGCTTTCCAGTTTTTTACCGGGCTACATGCTTATCACAGATCTTTGGATTGAAAAATAAATAGTACCAAAACATAGACATGATCCCTAAAGAAGTATGTTTCTTTTATTACATAAGTTGTGTGAAGGGAATAATTACTAATGACTTGGCTGCTATTTCAAAAGTATTTATGTCACATTTTATGTTAAAAATATTTAATATATTGTGAAGTTTTTAATAAGCCAATTTAATACTTTTTTATTATGTTAGAAATGTAGATACACTAGCATAAGTTTTAATGGCACGTGCATCTTAAAGTAACATTAAAAAGTCTGTGTTGGTTGAAATCCCAGTATGCCATGCAGCAGGAATAACTAGGGGGATATTTTAGTCTCTAAAAATAAACAGTCATATAAAACAGAGGACATTGATATTGAAAAATTACATTGAAGATTTCTTTTCAGAAGTGCCCAGCAGGCTTAAGACCTTCATTTTGATTAATTTTGATAAGCAGTATGGTCCCAGGGACATCCAAGTCCCTTTGACAGCCAGTTGCACTTGGAGCCTGAGAAGCTTTTGAGATTGGTTCTGTTAATTTGATGACACACTGCACCTCACGTGGATACCAGGCTTGGTCTGTTCTTAACACACTAAGTGTAAATAAAAAGACAATAATTAAAATAACTGATTTCATATTCAGGCTAAGAGCAGCCAGAACAGTGCCCTGCTTCAGTAACTTATGCTTATACTGGGTCTAAGTGACTTAAAAATTGATTTGGTCTCCTCTAACATTTTATAGGTTTTTAAATATCTCACTAGTTCTTGTAAATTGTTCCTCTAGTGATAAATTGATGATAAACATTGTAGCTTCTAAACAGAGAAATTAATTTATTCAAAGAATACTCTTGACAAAGAAAAATCAGCCTGAAGATCAGTAAGTGGTAGTTTTTTCCTGTTTTTCACAGACAGGCCAGGGAAATAATATTTAAAGAATTTCTTTGTTACACGTACTTTGAGATCATGGTAATGCCTAATGGTTAGGCATTGAGGTGAGAACTCGAGGGAGGGAAAGCCAGAGTGTTCACAGTTTCAGTTCCATGTCAGGTACTATATGGCTGGATACATAGTAGGAAATTAAGCAGTGCCTTAAATTCCTCCGAAAAAGGATTGACCTGCACTGCTGTATGGTGAGAACAGTGGCTGTCACTGGGCAGCTCCTGAACAGTTTCCAGGGCTGGTTCAGAGAGTTGGCTTGTTCCAAGGGCTGTTCCCAGCGGGCACTTTGCCTACAGACAACCTGCTTGAAAGTTTGCTAGTGTGGATGTGAGCTATTTGGTGCCACTTACCTGGGGACGTTCCCAGCTGCTCTTCTATCTTTCCAATATACTTAAAGCCTGAGTCTGTTTTATAGTACAAATTTATCCTGCTTTTGTAAATAATTAATCATCTTATTTTCGTTCTGTGTTAATGAATTTAATTTTTTTCTGTTAAAGAACACTGGATCCTGATAATTTGAGGAGGAGAATGCTATTATTTTAATTATTTTAAATAACCCTCCCCCGTACTCCTTCTAGCTTCCAATATCTTGGATCAGTGTTCGTTGAGCTACTGTATGAAGAGGATGGGGAATTGGGAAGAAAATGGTACAGGAAATGGCTGTATCTGGCCATCTTTTAAAAGAAAGAAACAGGTACCACTGAACTTTTTATAGAGCCAAATGTAGGAAGCACCTCCTAAAAACTTCTACCAAATCAAGGCCCCTAGGCAAGAGAGGGGAAGAAATTGCTGTTCTGTGGCTGCCAGCATGAGAAATGTCCCAGCTTTTCAGCTTAATTGAGATTAAGGTGCTTCAAGGTTTGCATAGCAGCAGATTTTTAGGTACCTGAGGAATGTTAATGCAAAAACTTGAAGAGCCCATGTAGAAAGCAATCCTAGACCAAGGCAGGTGTTTAACAGAAACCTTAAGGACTGCAATTTTGGAATTTAAGTCCTAATTAAATTTCACTTTATGTTCCTTCTTTGAATCTGAGCCTTCAGTCTCTTAGAGGATCACACCAGCAGAAAGCAGGAATTACTGGATTCAAGTCTGAATGAGAACTAAACATGAAGAAAATAAACAGTGCTTTTAGAATATCTGTGTATAGGAAAGTGGAAGAAACAGTGATTATGTGGCTTGGAATTTCTTCCTCTGTGCTTTTCTAATACATGTAATGATGACAAAATGTTTGCTAAACAAGACCAAGAATAACAAGGATTCAGAAGCAGATGTCAGCTGATGAGCAGATGTCAGTCACGGAGCAGATATTGGTGCTAGATGTTTCACATTGACATCCCAGCAAAGTGGCTTAAAATAAAAGCATATCCAGGTGTTGCAGAAAGCATGATATGTACATTCATTTTGCAGATTGCTATTTCAAGAAGATGGGCTTTGTAAAAAAGCATGACTAGTGCAATGCTTATGCACTGATAATCCCTTACTGCCTTTAATAGACTTTAGACTTTAATAGACCTTAGCCACCACAAAGATTAGAACAACTCTTGCTCACTTTTAGTTCATGAAATACCCCTAAAATCGTGTGGAATGAACACATGTGTTTTTAAGGGAATCCAGGTATTTCCTTAATGGTGAACCGTGGGAGCAGTTTCAGAAGGTTTATGTTAGTGTTACTTCAGGTGTCTGGCATAAATGAGCAGCTGAGCTCAATAAAGTTGCATGGAAGTAAATGGGAATAGCTGTGCTGTGAGGCAAGCAGTGAAACACGCTTATATTTAGTAGGCTACTTTTCAAGTTAAGTTTGTGTGGCATCTAATATAATTTTGCCAAGGAAAACAGGTATTTTTAAAAGAAGAGAATGTATCAATCAACTTAAAGCAGCCGTGTCTGGGTTGGTAGAGGAGCAGAGGAAGGTCTACCCTTACATATGTTGGGTGGTGCAAGGCTAAGTGAAAATTTCAGCATTTACCTTGAAGAAAAATGAAAAGCCTAACTGCTGTGGAAATTAAGCCATGAAACTATTGGCATTAAATTATACTGTTTGTTCTTAGAACAAAACTGTCTTGATATTTTATGCTCTTAGGAAAGAATTTTATCATGAGAGACCCCAACAACCACAACCAGCACCATCAGAGTCCTGGTACTGTCTCCATTGCTCAGCCTCATGGGAGTTCTGACCCAAGCATTGTGCAGCCAAACCCCCCATCCTTGCCACAGACAGAATTTGTGAAAACATTGCTGTACACTGGAAGAGAAGCAGCTATTAACAAGGCATTTAAAAGTAAGATTCTCTTTTTAACTGCCTAAAAAATCTAATGGTTGGTGGAGGGACTAGAGTAGAGATACACAAGGAGGATGAAAGTGAGATGGCATGGGATTGATTTGTGTGTGGGAGAGAGTACTGGGAAAAAATGATGACTTTGCTGATGAGTTGTATCAGCCAGTAATTAAGTAAGTTTTTCAAAACTCAGTATTTTCAACTTGACTGTGTCCAAATTAGAAATATTTTGTTATTTTGATGTAGTTAGAAAGAACTCCATGTCATTTTAAGTACTTGGTTAAGTATCTCCACAAAATAATAGCATAGACAAATGCCTTTTGGATGCAGATGGAGACGTATGACACAAAGGCATTGCTGAACAATCTTACGTAGTGTAATATAAAGGGAAGTGTGGAATTGTTTCTGAAGATGCTCTGATTTTTGTGGAGCCGGCTGAGCTTGTAACTTGGTGTTTTCATTGTTATGTCTTCATGCTGATTGCACATAAAATCCTATCCTTAATATTCGTACAATTTGAAGACTGCTTAATGTCACTTTGACCTAGTGTTTTTGCCTCTGCCACTTCTGATTGCACTGCGGAGGGATGACCCTGATAGACCACAGCACAAAGCCAGCCTGGCCGGCTCAAAGCTCCACAGCACCCGGCACTGAAGCGGGTAGCAGTGCTGAGGTGGGTCTGCTGTGGGGGACAGCAAGAAGCAAATCAGAGGTGAAGTGCCAAATCAGTGTCAGCCGTTGTAAACTGAAAGGGTATCCACATGATAAAGTAATTCTTTACACTTCTGCAAGTCTCTGAATAGGCCTTGTAGCTTCAGTGAGAAGGATTAATTAAACTGGAGAATTCTCCGCAGAAGACGCTTTCTTATCCCACTACTTCTTGGGGTGTTTTGTTTTGTTTTGATTTGTTTTGTTTTGTAATAGAAGCAAATAGTATCTTAAATGCCAGGGCAGACTATCTGGAGGGAGGCAGTCTTTAAAGTTACAAAAAATAGATTGTGTAGTAGAGTGTATCCACATTTACATAGAAAAAAATCCAGGTTGAACTGCCCTTTGATAGGAATTGCAAAGTTACACAGGTTGTGGTTCATAGGAATATGTTTCTCTGATGAACAAATGAACAGCCACGTTCTTGTTTTCTCAAATATAGTTACTGGTTCTAGTTCTGCTCACCAAGATAAGGGTTTTGTAACATGTATGCTCCTTGCAACCCTAATATCTGTGCTCAATCCTGTGTGGAAACGTGGCAAGAGTGTAGAGTTGTTCTGTAGCAAAGGCAACCACTAACAGATGGTGGACATTATGCAAAATTAAAGATTCATAATACATATGGAAATTTACGGAACCGTTGTTACATACATTCATTTTTGTTTATACTACAATTACTCTGTTAAGGATGAAACTGCTTAAGTACAACAACAACAACAAATTAATTTTGTTTAAAACTTTTAAAAATCCAACCACCGGCCCAGTTTCTACATCTTTAGCTTATAGAACCCAAAACTTTTGCATTCAGTTCCGAGGAGAAGCTTTTCAGGTTTCATAGTCTGACTAAAAATATTTTTGAAAGCCAACTCTGAAAAGCAAAATCCTACTTAAGATAGAAATTTATTTTAAAATAAGTGTCTCAGAGGGAATATTTAATTGAGTCTCTTAAATGAAGCATTGGAAGTGTCTTGAGAAGCCCTACAGTCCATAGATGGATTTGCTGTGTTTGTTTGCCCTCTTCCTTTGTTTCCAAAGATCCAGGCAGATAGACAATGACATGGCTGTTTTCCTTCACACTAAATAAGTTATGAATATAAAGCTCAGCTGTATGAGTTGACAGATTTACTTTCTGGGCTTTGCTGGAAAAATCCTGGAAAATGATAGAAGCGTAATTAATTTCAGTTTTCTTGCTAATCAATATTGCCTTCCTGTCTTGTGCACCAGTACAGAGTTGTGATGCTGTGAAACTGCTGACTTAGCAAGAGAATATTTAAATCCAAATAAATTGCTCCAGTAGAATGAAACCAAGCTATGGAGTATTTCAGTACCTCCTAGATAGATAGGTGTAAAACTGAGCGACTACTAGTAACCATCACATCACATGTGTGTATTTGCAATAATCTTCCATTAGACTTTAAAGTATAAACTTCTCAGGAGAAGCATCTCATTTGCATCTTTGAACTGGTTGGAGATATTACTTTTGTATTAGGTTGTCACAAATGAAGTGACCAAGTCCAAACAACAAATCTAGCCTGTTGTAGTATATTTTTCCTGCAGTATATTTAAAGCTCCATATTACTATAATGCAAAGAAACCTTACCTGTTCTTGAAAGCTTGCAATGTATATTGTGCTGCATAACACTCCAGTTCAGAGCCCCGGACTCTGCTTAGATTCAGACAGTTATGTCGGAAACTGCTTTCACTGGAAAACTCTGCTATTCTTATCTTCAGGTTTTCAGAGGAAGGCTGGAAAAAATGATAGATGTTGTTTAGTGGTTGAAAAGTGTGAACCGAGAACCTCAAGTTTATAAATTGTTTTGGCAACTGGCATGACTTAATGGAGCTTGATTCTTTATATCTGACTTTTTTTGATTGCGTATTATTGAAGTGGTGGCTTGTCATGACCATGAGTAATGGCAGTAATATGGAAGAGAAGAAGTACTTGGAAGTGTTTAAAATAATACCCAAATCAAACAAACAAAACCCCCGCAACTCAACCGAAAACCCACAAAAAAACAAACGAAACCCCCAAAACCAAACCCCTAGCATCTAATATATGTGTTTTTCTTGTTACTTGTAGAATAATATTAATCAACTACACAATGTCCCTATTTATGCGACTGTAAAAGACAGGGAGATGAACTATATGTTCTTTGTATTTAGTGCTTTGGAAGCCATGTGAGAATGTCGACAAATACTTCTATCCATAATCTTTTCCGACTGAGACATATCTCAAGGTGCAGCTGTGCTGTCTTCTCTTCTTGATGGCTTGCAGACAAAATATTTAAAAGAATTTTCCAGTACTTTAAAGTTCTAGGCATTTGCTTTAGGTACTCACATACAAAGAAGCACATAGTTCTGTAAGCAAAATTTATAAAGCTGTATTTTCCAGTAAGAGTGCTGGGAGGAGCATTTCCAAAGTAAGAAAGGAATGTCTTTTCTCCAATTATGGTCTCTCAAAGCAGGATGTTGCATGAACTTCAGACTTTGCTGTGAAATTTTCTTGTACTTACATACATGTGGACATTTCAGAACAAAAAAGCTTTTTCAACAAATCAAAACAGATTGAAGTCATGCCTGTCATGTCACTATGGACTCCAGTGTTGATTACATTTCAGCTCAGCTTCTGCCACTTTATTTTATAAAAAAATTCCTGGGATTACATTTAAGATAATTTTTACGTGAAGGTGTCCTTTATACTATTTTGTGACTTCCCATCCAGGAATTCCTATTTATGCCCTTTGAAACATCACTTCTATGTGAACGTGTAAGTTGACTTCTTCTGGTGTTACTGATCACTGCTTCATAAATCGTAAAGGCTGTGTGAGGAGCATTGTGATGTAACTTCTCCACAGGACTTGTATTCACCTGTCCATCTTTGTTGCAGTCCAAGAGGTTTAAGTATATCCTAGACATCAGATTGTGCTCCATTATGTGCTGCGTTGTGGTAGGAGCGTACAGAAAATGCACTGAGGGTGTGAGGTTTGGAATGCAGTCCTGTGCCCACTGGAGTGACAAGTTTTGCTGTGAATGTCATGGGTGTGGATCAACATACAATCTCATGCACAAGGCTCTGTATTTGCATTTCTGAGCATAGACCTGTTGCTCCTGAGAGTAATTCATCATTTCGCTCCTGGAAATGGGGAAATTGTAGAGAAATCCTCATCGAGACATGGAGCTAAAAGGTCTGATACCTACAAGATACACTGATTGTTTTGCATTGGGACCTACCGATGTCATCAGTTCAGTGAATATACTTTGCATTTGGCATCAGTGTAGGTGACACAACTGGAGAACTCTGGTAACAAAGACAAACTCTTGGGCTGGCACATAATAGCCCAGAAAAAAGTGCAAGCAAAGGATCAACTGGTGTCACTTCAAAGATGTTTTTTCTGTGTTTTAGCACGGATTTGTCTTGACTGACTTAATCATCCTGAAACACCCATCATGTTTTGCTTCTTGAGATGCTTGAAGGGTGTCTGAATACTGTTTTTTGTTGGGTGTTTGGTTGTTTTTTTCAAAACAGAGGCCATCCCTACTTTCAAAGCAGCCCTCCCTCGCTTGGTAACATCTGCTACATCTGACAATTCTGCCCTCACTGGTGGTTTCTAGGGTGGTCTGGTTGTGGTAGCTCAGCAGCTCTTATATTTTGTGCAAGGGTACCAAAGGGAGAAAGTGTAGAGAAAAAAGATGAACAAAAGCAACTCTAAAAATACAGTTCTGAGTGCCTTTTGGAGTCTCTGCTGTTAGGGAGAGAATATCTTGTAACATTTCTTACTGCTGGGTCTTTACACAAATTACAGTGGTCATTTGTTATTGATTTTAACGGGAAAATTAAATGTTCACCTTCTGCTGTACTGACACAAGTGCCTTAAGATTATGCATAGCAATAGCTGCTTCAATCCAGCAGATATTTAAAGATTGCAAGTATGCATTGTTCAGACCTGTAGTTTCTTGTATGCAGGCGTACGCTTTCCTTTTTATACAGTCTTTTTGCGATTCAAGGAAGGGAATTCCCTGCAAGAGGGATTCCTTCATTTTGGGGAAGTGCACTAAACTTATGCCTGTGTAGGCAAGTTGTGAAATTCAAGCAATCCTGAAGAGCAACTGCATTTTCCTGTTGCATAGTTGGAAATGGCTGGGACAGTTGCCTTCCCTCCCTGAGCACCACTGATGTGAGGTACAGCATTGTCTGGCTGAAATCTGGGTGCAAGTGAGAGATACTGACAAGAGGGCTGGGATCTGAGGCTACAGGAGTCCTAGGACACAAACCCCTACGTGGTTCTAACAAACTGTTAGCACCTCTGTAGATGACAGTGCCAGTGATTGCTTTCCACTGCTCTAATATACATTCATTTGCATTTATGTTTCAACAGGCTCTTGTGTCCAGTTCAACTCAATGGAAAGTCTGACACATTTTCTTCAATTCCGTGAGATAGTAACGGTGCGTAAAGAGGAGTTTCTACCGTGCTCTGCAATGGAAAAGCACTGGAGTTTCTATAAAGGATGTGAAGATTTTGGATTCTAAAGACTTCTTGAGTGCTAACACTTTTTTCTTCATTATCACTTACAAGTAAACGTTTGAGCTTTCAGAATTATGTGCTTTGTTACTGTCATTTTGATAAATCCTTTGCCCAGCACTTGGAATGGACTGAAAGATTGTTTGGCTAAATGAGGAACAGGGAGGTACTGTGTAACAGGTGAGGATAACTGTCAACATGGAATTTTGCACTGTAAGATTAAGAAATGGAGATGTAGACCAGGACCGTTACACACTGGTGCTCATAGTTAAATGTATTTCAGATTGATAACTTTGTATGAAACTCCTCTGATTTCACTGGCTGCCCACGAGTGACGGGGCTGCACAGAACCACGTAGGTATCAACTTCACCTAAACCTGGAACCGTGCTCTGCCTGGGCACAGGCTATCAGAAATGGCTGCACGCCCTTTGTGTAATAAAATAAGCTGTTAGGTTAGGCAAAAACATCAAAATGGGCAGCTTTGAAAATCACCAGTAGCTTTGCTTTCCATGCTGTGGATATATACAACCATTTGAGAAGGGGGCAGGTGCTGGGAGAGGTTAAAAAAGGAATCTTGTCCACTGGAAGTGCAGAGGGAAAATCCATTCATGTTCCAGCCAAGTCTTTCTGATAGACAGGAAACGTGGTGGCATATGGCAGGAAATGCAGTTAGCCTCTTTGTGGAACACAAATTTTTCCATCTAACAACACGTTAGATATTCACCCCAATCTCTGGAGGATTTCTGTTTGTTTTAATTTTGCAATGTGTGAATCTGCCTGTGTAGCTTTTTTATAATACATTTGACTGTCATGAGAGTTATCTGCATTCAAATGGCATCCTTGCTCTTTTGTTCTCTGGATTATAAGAAGAGATGAAATAATAGCACCTGCTACTCCTAACTCCAGTGAGAAATCTCTCCTGTCAGTACAGAACAACCTCAGCTACATATCTGGAGTGTGAAAAGCTGTTTTGCAGAGATTTGATTAGTGTCTTAAAGAAGAGGTAGTTTAGAGAAGAAAGAGGGGTCTGATGTGCAGGTCTGCTATGCCCTAGGATGCATGAGCAGTCGTAGCCTGATGGCCTGCAAGGCTAGAGAAATGAAACTGCCTGGAAGTGAAAAAAGTAAAAAGCTGCTGAGTGGCAGGTATTTCATAAAGGTCCCTTTGCACAGAGCGGTCTCACAGCTGCAGCAGCGAAACAAACCTGAAGGCATGCAAGTTTAAAGGAAATGTTCATTCAAATGCTATGCTTTCACAGAAAAGTCTTTTGACTGTTAAAATGATGAATTACTTACAAGTTTGTTTGACATTTTTTTCTTTGTTACAAGGCGTCTAATAAAAGTAACATACAAAAACTGGGAGGATTTGACAGTAATACTTTTAATCTGTTGATTGCATGACCTAAGGCAATCCTAAGTGACAAAAAGTCTGATTGATTCAAGCCGAGTAGAGAAGTAAAAATGCAAAATGTTACATGAAAACCACTGTCTCCTATTGGTGCCATATGTAAAAGTAAGCTACTAGGGTGGGTATTTTTTTCAATATTTATGTTTTATATAAGCATCTTGAGAAGACACTAGCTTGAGAATGTATGTTTTACTATGACTAACAAATGTAGAATTCTATTCCCAAATCTTCTGAAAACTGTGAATTTTCCCCGTTCTCCCTACTGGTATCTTTTTCATTAAGAGATGGCAAGAAGTTATACCATGATGAATAGGATGTTTTCTTTTCTATTTAAATTTATGCTTTCTAAGCGTACCTCTGCATAGAAATGTAAACTGTTACCACAGGTCAAAGATAGGCAGTTATTAATGATGCTGACTATAGCAGAGCAATAAAGCTGCTGCTTGCAGGGGGCAAACAGCAAGAGTTAGTCCTTCCAGCCCTTCCTGCTTCGTTCTCATTCCATTCTTTTATTTATTAAGAGTCATATTCCTTCATTGTGCCAGGCTGTGCAAGGCAGAATGCTCAGAGCCTCTCCCCTTAGCAGGGGGCTTTTCCTCCCCCTTGACCACTGCATCTTTCCCAGTGCATGTTCACCTGTCTGCGGCAGGGACTGTTGTATACCACAGCAATAACATTTCACTGTCACTTTGTACAACAGTTAGTGTTTCTTCTGACACTATTTAAGACCCAATTTTCTTTTTCTTTTTACACAGGTACATTACATTGGCAACATGTAATCATCCCATAATCACCTCATATGCACAGGTCTTTCTCTGCCTGACTCATTCTAGCAGACGAGTTCCAGCTTATAGGAAAAGTTTTTGCCATCAGTTCCTTATTGCGAGACCCTGAGCGTTATACTACTGAATTTCATCATATGTCTATTGAGTCCTCAAGCTCACTCAGTTCTTTGTGGACTGCATCAGCCTAAATCCTCAATTCTTTTTTCTTTGCGTGGTGCCTCCTACCTTTGTGTCATCAACAGATTCCATTAATAATGCCCTGAGTATTTGTTTCAGATCACTAGTGCAAGCATTAATCACTGCCAGGATGTCCATTAGCAACTGGTCTCTGACAAGTGTTTCCCAGCTTTACATTAGTCATTAGCACATGCCCTTAGTCCATGTCTTACCCACCTACAGTTCCCTACTCATGTGGCTCACTCCCAAATTAAATAAAGCAGAAAAAAGCCCACCTTCCTCCCCACTTTTGACTCAGCCAGTGTCAGGTGAATTTGCCAGGGCCTACACTCAGCAAGTCCACTCTCCACTTTAGTGGCTTTCATTATCGATGTCTTTGAAATCCCAGAAGGAGCGCTGACAGGGAACCCTGGAATGGGATTGCCCAGGATAAAACTGCCTTCAGAGTGTAGTTGTCCCCATGCTGTTCCTGGCTAGGTGGTGGAAAAGGATGAGCTCTGCTAGTGGCCATGATAGAGGAGAGTACATTCAGGTGTCCAAGACTGGCCCCCAACCACACCATGAGGTTTTTCTGATTTGTTGCTCCCGGAGAGGGTAGCTGGAAAAGTATCGGTGTTCCTCTGCTGTGGTGCACTAGCAGCTCCTCCGGTACCACAGGACTGCACGCCGTGTCACCAGTGAGGGGGCAGTCAGCTCCACCATGCCTCTTTGCCTCCTGGGGTTAATAGCACTTCCCTTCCTCTTCAGCGTTTTTTGGAAGCTAAAAGCACTCAGGGACTCAGACATGCCCCAGATTTCCCAGATTAGGACACAGCACACCAGGTGTTTAATTCTTAAAGAAGACTGTTGTCCCTTCCCAGGCTCTGCCCTGTCCCTACCTTTAGCATTTTTTAGAGTAGGGCTGCTCTATTTATGAGATCGTCCTTGTGCACTATTATTGTTATCACACGAATTTTTCTGCCTCTTGCTTTCTAATGTTGCAATGTGGTGTGGGGCTGAGCTCTGATTCCCTGTGAGCACATCTTTTAAAAAAATGAAATTAGAATGGGCTTCCCCAAAAGCTGCTCCTCTCTGCCACATGTAATATCAACTGTGGCAGAACTGTGGCTCTGATTAAACAGTCTTGCTGTTGAGCAGCTGTTCCAAAGAAGCTCTTTCTGGGTTGAAACGTATATGCACTTGGACTCAGTCTAAAGAAGACAGTCCCCACCCTATGGGTTCGGCTGCCTTCTCCTGCTTGACTTCTGCAATTAGATCCCAGCTGGAATTGGTGTCCTTGCCTAATACAGCAACAGCTGCCTTGGGCTGACAGCACCTTGTCCCACTGCCCATCATGGAGACCGTGTTCCCACCAGCCAAACCTTGCTGCACAGGGTCAAGCGTGGCCTCTCTGGTGTGTCGTCGGTAGAGGGACTGCTGCTGCCTTCCCTGTGGATTCTGGAAGGAGAAGGTGTCACAGGAGAAGAAAGTCACAGATGATAGGACAAGGGGTAATGGCTTCAAGTTAGGTTATTCAACATTAGATATTAGGAAATATTTCTTTACTGGAAGGGTTGTCAGGCATTGGAATGGGCTGCCCAGGNNGTGTTGGGTTGGTGGTGTTTTGGGTGTGGGGTGGGGTTTCTGTGGGCTTTTTTGTTTATTTGTGGGTTGGTGGTTTTTTTTTGGGGGGGGGGGGGGGTGTTTGTTTTTTGATTTTTTTGTTCTTTTTTCTGTTTGGGTTTTTTTTGTGGGTGTTTTTTATTTCATTGCTTGGACTAGACGATCTTAAAAGGTCCCTCCCAACTTAGGTGATTCTGTTATTTTGTGATTCTGTGATAACATACGAGACAAAGGGCTGGAGAGTAAACACAGGTACATTTTGGGACAAAGTCCCTCTCTTTCTGTGAGCTGGATGGGACTCTCACTCCTGTTACTGTCTGTCAGCACTGGCACGCGTTTCTTCAGAACTGTGTGCTAATAGGAGATCTTCAGCCACTCAAGTTTATTACAGCTAGGCATGGGCACCAAACTGACTGCTTGACTCTGCAAGACATTCCCAGCCATGATGACTCTGCATATCAAAGACTAACATGTGGTTGCAGCTAAAAGCTCTTTGCTGGTTTTGTTAGGGTTTTTTTTTTGGTGTTTGGGTTTTTTTATTATTTTATTCTCATTTAAATGAGTTAGGGCTGAGGTAACATGATTTTATTTAATACTGGTTATTAGTCTCTGAAGTTTCCTTTAAATAAAGCCAGAACCTGGTGCTGTTACTTCTGTTGAATTGACCTGGAGTCAGAGGGGCGACACAGGGAGGAAAGAGTGACAAAGCTTCCATCAGATTAATCACAGATTATTAATTCCTCTGGGACTGATAGTCTCATATCATTTACTTGTGAAGTGTCGTGATATTGTATGAACAAGAAATAATTTTTCCTTTCTGATTTTCATTGTCTTAGAGACTCAGATAAAGCGGGATTTCCCAGTGTTGTAAGCAATAACGTCCCAGATTCCCTAGGAATAACACAGAAAATCACTGACAAGCAAGATAAAGTGATTGCCATTAGCAAGTTAACTCTTCTCTACAATTATCACCCTGTGCTGTATGAGATACCCCACACAGTATTTCTGTGAAGAACAAGGCAGGCCTCCTGGCCTTCAGATATCACCTCACTGCATTTTTATGGCAAACCATAGAAAATCCAGTCAATTTAGTTGTTCTCCTTGGCTGTGAAACTTGGAATCACCCCATGGGACGAAGCAGAGAGAATTTCACTGAATTTCACTGAATTTTTTGGAGTTGGAAGGGCCCATAGAGATCATCTAGTCCAACTCCCCTG
>BJBW01008852.1:1439-36710 GCA_004320125.1 Scolopax mira
GAGAAGCGTCCTGGCTTCAACACCTCCCACGCAGAGGCTGGCTTTGCAGCTGCAGTGATTGTTCCTAAGTGTCCGGGGGCCAAGCAGGCTTTTTATTAGGCAGTAAAAAAAAAAAGCCAGGCTGTAGCTAACAGCTTTAATTATACATGTAGAATAAACTCAGTTGTCCTCTACCTACAGACCTGACCTTTGGTAGAGAGTCCACCAAAATTATCCCTGGCAGGACTCCACTCCTTCCAGCACGCGGTGGGTGCTGCTGGAGACCTTGAGGGCAGGAAGAAATGAAAACTTTGTGAAGAACTAAAAGAATGAGAAAGTTATTCCCAGAAATCACCTCCGCGGGGAAGGGGGAGCCAGGGCCCAAAACCAGCATCCTCCTGAATGTACCAGGGAGTAGCTCTGACTGTGGGATCGGGGAGGGGAGCAATAGGGATGCTGCTCCCTCTGGGATCACACCACACTTACCCTGCCCTGCCAGAGGGACCCAGCTGGACCCGAAACAGATGAACCCCCAGCACATCAGGCTAAAAGAAATGCCTTCCTAAAAAAAACCCACCAAACCTACCAAACTTTCCTTGGAATATCAATTGTTTTTCATTCTTTGAAGGGATCTTCCTTCCTACACTGGAAATGAAGGATCATGCCAGTAGAGTCGCTCCTTCTTCTTTATCTCCACTTGGCTACATTTGGAAGAGATTAGCCTTGCATTTGTTTGACATTCAGGTTAATAGCTTCCCTTCGTCCCAGTCTCGGCTTCCGGTTTTGGCTATCTGGAAAGCCAGGCTGGAAATTAATCGGCAAACTCTGGGGAGAGGATCTCGGAAGAAAACTCAGAACAGATTTGGAAAGAGGCTCTTCTAAACTGTGCTGATTTGGACGGAAGCCACGGGTGAAAAAAAAAAAAAGAAATCAAGAGATTTTTCAAGAGTCTGCTGCCAAGGAGTTAATGGCTGAGAGTTGAGGTTTTTAATAAATACACTGGTTATTAATTGTAGGAGTTGTCTTCGTGTTTGAAAGTCAAGGAATAGGATCGCTTGTTTGGGTTAAACATCTCCCCTGCAGTATTTGCAACCCAAACACGAGCCGGAGAGTGGGAGCGCAGGGGCAGACAAAGCAGGGTCTTGTGTGCGAGGGCAGCGGAGGGGGGGCCGGGGGGTGCGGAGCCCCGGGTCGGGTCCTGCCTCTGCCCCGGGCCGGCTGGGGCTGGGGCGGCGGGGAGATGGGGGGTTCCCCNNGGGGGGGGGGGGGGTCCCCGGGGGGACCGGGGGGGGGGGGGGGGGGGGGGGGGAGAGCGAAGCAGCGCGGTGGCTCGGTTTCCCCGGAAAACAGGGAGCGGCGGGAGGGAGCGGCGGGATACAAAAGAGGGGGGGGGATAAAAAAAAAAAAAAAGAAAAAAAGAAAAAAAGGGGGGGGGGGGGAAAAAAAAAAGGAAGAGGGAAAAGGGGGGATAAAAAAGGGAGGAAAAAAAAAAATAATCGGGAAAGGAGCCAGGGCGGCGCGGCCGCAGCCCGCCCCCCGCTCCCAGCCCAGCCCGGGCTCCCGCAGACAAAGGGGCGGCGGGGGCGGACCGGGAGCTCCTCCCGCCGGCCCGGCCCGGGGAGGGGGGGTCTCACATCGGCATCCCCGGCTCCGCAGGTTAAGGGGGAAAAGGGGAGGGCTCCTCAGCGGCAAGTTTCCTTGGGGCAGGGGGGGACGAAGTTGCAGGGTTTGGGTGCGTGGCGGGTGCGTGTCTCCCCTCCCCGCTTTGTTCCCGGGAGGATGCAGAGCGCTTAAGCCCCGGCCGAGGCGGTGGGGCCGCAGCGGGGGCAGGGGCAGCCCTCCGCCGGAAAACTCCGCACCGCCCCTCTTCTTCCTCCTCCTCCTCCTTCTTCTCCTTCCTCCTCCTCCTCCTCCTCCGCAGAGCCCCGGCGCGGAGCGATGCTTCCCCGGGCGGCGGGCGGCGATGGAGCGGGGCGGTAGCGGGGGGCGGCGGTGCCGAGCGGCCGCCCGCTGCCCCTGAGCGGCGGCGAGGAGGAGGAGGAGGAGGAGAGAGGAAGGCCCGGGTGTGCGAGGGGACCGCGGCCATGGAGGAGTGGCGGCAGTGCGGCCGATGGCTCATCGACTGCAAAGTTTTGCCCCCCAACCACCGGGTGGTCTGGCCCTCGGCGGTGGTCTTCGACCTGGCGCAGGCGTTGCGGGACGGGGTGCTGCTCTGCCAGCTGCTCCACAACCTCTCCCCCGGCTCCATCGACCTCAAGGACATCAACTTCAGGCCCCAGATGTCCCAGGTAGGACGGACGGACAGACGGGATACCCTCTCCCTCCCCCCATAACCCCCCCCTTTTCTCTGGATGCGGGATGCAAAAGTTGGTGGGATGCGGGAATGCCAGCGGGCTTGGGGAGGGGGATGCGGTGGAGATCGTCTGCTTAGCCCCTCTCCCCCGACTGCCCGTCTTTGCCCCCCGCTCCTCGACTACCCTTCCCCACCCCCCCGGTCTGTAGCTCCCGATTTGCCCCCAAATCGTGTCCTGGGAGGGGGGGAGAGGGCTCAGCGCCGGTGGGAACGGCGGCCTCTCGGGAAAGGGCTCCGGGGCGGAGGGGAAAAATAAAAAAAAAAAAAGGAAAACCTCACGGGAAAGAGGGGAAACGTCCCATTTTTGTTTACAGCCACCGCGAAACAAAAGCAAATAATGGGGCTGAGAGGAGGCGATGGGATTCCTTGGGGTTTTTAACGAGGCACCAGTTGGGTTTGATGCGCTGGAGGATCGGGCGGTGCTGGGGGGGCGCTGCCCTGGAGGACAAAACTTTGCCTAGGAAGACTGAAAGCAAAATAAGCAAATAAAGGAAAAAAAAAAAAAAAAAAGAAACCAACCTAAAAACCTAAAGCTTGGTGCTCTCAAGGCTGCCCGGGGCAAGGGGCAACCGGAGTCCCGGTTTGGTGGCCCCCGAGGCTCCCACTCTTCTCGCCTCTTCCAGGGATGGGAACTTGGAAGCT
Source organism: Scolopax mira (assembly GCA_004320125.1). Taxonomy (NCBI): domain Eukaryota; kingdom Metazoa; phylum Chordata; class Aves; order Charadriiformes; family Scolopacidae; genus Scolopax; species Scolopax mira. The sequence continues at coordinate 4,414 of BJBW01008852.1, forward strand.
TTAGGGGTTCTCTCCTCGGAAGAAGTGTTTCCACTTTCTGGTTGTTTTGGTGGAAGCAGGCTCAAACAAAAAACAACCAAAATGCCCAACTGGGCTTGTTTGGGGTTTGAATGCTCTGCTTATGTTTTTTGGCAAGCCGAGCTGCGCCGTATTTGCATGGGAATCGGGAAGTGAAATCAATGAGAAACAAATGAAATGGGGTACTTTGTCCTCCCTCCCCGGCAGCCCCGGTGTTGACAAGCCGACAGCAAATTTGTCTTTTAGTTTTGAGCAACAACAGGTTTTATTGGTAAAAAGGGAAAGGAAATTCCCTGGGAGCCAAGGGCACGTGAGACTCCGTTTAACTTTATTCGAGCATTTGAAGATAAATAATGTATAATGCTAACATGAGTTGGGGATTTCTGCTGTGCAAGCACCCTGCTTGTCCGGCCAGTGCCTTTCCTTTCTCCCACTCCCTTTTTCCAGGGCAATGGTGGGGGTTTTTTTGTCTGTTTGGCCTCTTCGTGTGCTGGGGGAGCTGCTGTGGCTGGGGACAGCTGGGAGCGAGGTGTTCGGGCCCGAAACTTGGAGCAAAACATGTTTTTTGCTGTGTGCACGTGGACACAAGGACATCGCTGCTCGTTTGCAGAGTCCAGAGACCTTGCTCCTGTGAACTGATGGGGTGGGAAGCCCCCCACCCTGTGGTGAAAACCAGCCCCCGTCAGCTCTCGTGCCGGCGTGGAGTAAATAACCACACGTCCTGATGCCTCCTCTCGGGGTGGAACAATGCTGAGAGATTTCCTCTGAGCTTTCCAGGCTATAAACTGATCAAACTCTCTTCCGTACAAACTGCTGTTTCCAAATATAAACTGGAGCTGTAGATGTGCAGGGACTCCTGCTTTCTTAGAACGCGTCGAGAATGGCATACTGTGCATATTATTTTTGTTTTGTTTCTTTTAAGGAAATATTATAGCCCCACAAAACCTAATTTTGGTTCCATATTTCCCCTGTGGGGAATGAAGAATGGGTTTAAAGCTGGTAGTGACCATCTGGGGAAGATCCCAGTGGTTGGTTGCAAAAGATGCTCTTGCCGAGGGCAGGTGTTGCTCGTTGGAGGTGAGAGTTTACAGCCCAGCTGTCCTTAATAAAATTGCTTTCTGGCTACTTTCCTGGCCTCAGGAGGAGTGTGGAGAGGCTGAACTGGGTGGTTTTGGTGGTCACCTCTGTGAGAACCTGGTGGTTGATAGAGCCTGACCAAGGTAGGGCCTGGTGTGTGAGTGGGTGCTGTGGCCAGGCTCAGATGATGCTTGTCCTTGTCCAGGATGGGACTCAAAATCAACCCAAACTTGAGTCTTTATACTTGTGCTTCTGTGTTTGGTGTTTGTCTGGCAATTCCTGAGTTTGGGAAACTGGATTCTCCCCCAGGGTAGCTAAAGGCAGGAGGTTGCTCTTTGCCTTCTATGCATCTGTGTTGTGGGGAGCCCAGGGAGGTGGGGTCTGAGCCCAGCTGAGGTGGGGACAAATGTCCCCTCAGCTCTTGTCGAGTCTCTCTGGGCCAAATTTCAGAAGAAGAGTGTAGGAGCCCATGTGTGTCACACAGCTGCGATGCATCCGGACGTGGGGTGAGGGGTGTGCAAGGCAGAGTGTGCCTAGAAACTTCAGAGGCTGGTTTTGATGATAAATGTCCATTTTGCCTGGCTGGGCTGGCGAACCAGCCATCTGCCTTACTCCACAGGTGACTTCTTTTTTTTAAATTATTATTATTCAGTCAAAATGCCAGGGGGCAAGGCACTTGTGCTAGACTTGAAACACCCCGTAATACTCTGTCATTCACCTTTCTTGGTGAATTAAATGGGGTTGTGCAGGTGTGTAACGAGAAACAGGTTTTTGCCCGAGGTGAGCATCGTTTCAAAGGCTGGAGGTGAAATCACAGCTCTTTGCAGAGAAACACCTGAAGACCCAGATGCTGTTGGATGTTTGTTTGGTGGGTTTTGATGCTTGTTTTCCTTTTTATTTATTTATTTATCTTAATCTCCTCCGGTGCTGATTGTTTTCTCTGAAGGTGTGTTGTGTGGTGAGGTTTGAGCTGTGGGTCCTAGTCCCAGCTCAGCATGAGGACTTTTCCAGCAGGGAAAGTGGGCTGCTGGAATGGCCAGGCTGGTTTACAGCAGCAGTTTGCTACTTGATGGTTAAATAAATAAAATGAGTAGAATTGTCTCATTAGGTTGCAATCTTAATTTCCTTTATTTTGATGCTGAATTGCAGAGACCCGAGTCGGGTGCTCAGCAGTTCCTGGCAGGGGTGGGATGACCCAAAGCTGCTGAATCTTCCACAGTGGCAGACAAAATAAGCAGGGGAAAAAAATAAAAAAATCTTAAAGCCCAGTTCTCTTCTGAGAGTTGGTGGATGTGAGGCCAGTTCTGAAGTAAAACTTAATTTCTGCTAATTGCCCTCACTGTAGAGGCTGTGTCTGGAGAGGTGGGAAGTGGGATCTGTGTACTTGCCCTCGGTGCTTATTGATCATCATGTCTATTACCGTGATTGGATTTGGGGGGGATTTTGTAATTCTGGCTGGTTTTCCAGCCAACTGCAAGAGTGTGATGCAAAGAACATCTTTATTGGCAAATGGGAGCAGATGTGGCACCTCAGGCTCACAATCCCTGTCCCCAGCTCTCAGTGCAGCATTTCCCCCCATCCCTGCACGGAGCCATCTCCAGGACCCAGCTTCTCTCCCCACTCCCCTGGAGCTGGCACTGACTTAGAGTCCTCTGGCACTGTGTGCTACCCCTGCTCTTGCATCCCAGGCTCCTTTTGGGAGTAAATCGCAGCCCTCTGAGCTTTGGATTGTCATCGATAATTAGGTTTGAATCGTAATTTTGTTAAGTCTCTGGTAAAATACAAATTAAATGACTCTTTGCTTGCGTTGCAGCTTGGTGAGGCATAGAAAATAATATGTGCAATAAAAAATTGCACGCTTGGGTGAGGTTGATATTTATGGTGTGTGGTTGGTGGGAGGTTTTTTTATGGTTTTTTTGCATTTGCCTTAGATAAAATTTAGTCTTTCCTGATAGGGACTTCATGTGCTGTTCAAGTTGGGAAGAGAAGATCAGGAGAGTCCTGCAGGAGGCTTCTTTGTGCAGGGAGGTCTCCAATGTCTGGGCAGAAACCTCCTGGGGATGGATCAGTTTTGCCAGGGACCTTTGCAGGTGTGGGATTGATCAGGAATTATCCCTGAAGATGGAAAACTCAGGAGCTGCTCACAGGGTGCCAGGTCACTGTCCTTCCCCTGGTGGCATGCTGGCACCCTGGGGTCTGCAGACCTGGGTCAACCTCTTGGCACTTGTGGGGATGCCATGGAGGGCTGTATAGAAATGTATACATCTTGGCAAAGTGCTTGTGTTGCTGATGCCCGAGAAGCAGGAGGGAAAGCAAGTGTGCAGGGTGCCACGGGGGCTGGCACCATCGCCAGTGTGTCCAAGGGCTCTCAGCCTGCCCTTCATCCCAGCTCCAGGAGAGTTTCTGCTCCTAAATCTCAGCAGCTGAAGGAAATGTGGGTTCTTTCGAGGGAAAACAACTAAGAAAAAAGCAATGACCCCCCCCCAGATCCTGTCTCATCTTCCCATTGCCCCATCCTGGCTGTATGAGCACGCTGTGTCAGTGTTCTCTGTATATTTAGGCAGGTGGAGGTTGGTATCTGCACCAAAGCATCGTGCTCTTCTGGGGCTCGATCCTGCGATTTGTTGTGAAGGTAAAGACTCCCATTGATACCGTGTTGCACTCGCCCATCCTTTAAGGTTGGCCTGGCCACTGCTAAATATCTCTTTTCCTGCTTCAAAATCTCCTGGATACTTGAAATGAAGCAGCCCCATATTTAATGCCTGTATTTGTGTGTGCAGAGCCTCCAAGTTAGCGGTAATGGTCAGCTCATTAAGGATTCTTATTTTGAAGCATATTGACATCTCTCTAGGGATCATCCATCTCGGTCTGCACTGCCTGGAGGTTTTATTAGGGCTCTTGAGGCTGATGAGACCCAGCAGATGTAATTGGTGCGATGCCTTGGCTGTCCACCACTCTTCTTCTGCTCTTATTAAGGGACTAACGGAGACAAGGAGCTCCCTTGATGGATGGATGGATGGGTGGAACGCCCAGCACCTGACTGAGCTGTCAGGTGGCTTCTGTTTCCGCTGAAGGATGGCAATAATTTGGTATCAAAGTCCTATTTATTGGTGATGTAGGCACTCATTTGCCATGACAACTGGGAGCAGGTGGCTTGTAGCGGCTGCTTCCCCTAGGTATATGGGAGATGAAGGCACGCTGGCGTGTTTGGTACTGGTAATTATTCACAAAGCTTTGGGACTTTTTAACGTGCCACTTGAAGGCTTTATAGCTACAATGCTTGTAATTACTTCCACACGTCATGATAGTAGTTAGATATAATTCAGTGTTATCGGAGGTGACTGGGCAGGTGGGTTGTCTCTGTTGCTGGTAGGTCTGTATCGCCGCTTTCTGATTTGCCCCACGCAGGTCCTGGGGCTTTTTATTTACTCTCTGCTGCTTGAAATTGAGATCTGTTCCAAAAACGGTTTTAAAAAATGGCCTCATTACATATCACTGTTTACTGTGTCTCCGTGACTTGCCTTTGGGATGTGCTGAGCTTTTACAAAGAGAGAAAAGGTGCTCCGTCTTCTATGGCCGAACCCATGAGCTCCTTGCAAATAGGAACTAGTTTCAGTCTTCCTTCCCAGCCCCCCCACCCCGTTCCTCCTGTGTGTCAAATAGCACCCCAAAACCTTGTGTTAGGTAGAGGCAATGCCCTCTTTTTTTTTTTGCTGTTTGGCGAGGTTTTAAGATACAACTGAACCTGCAGCTGAAGGCTCATATGTATTCTGTTGGGGCAGGAGAAGGTGGAAAGTGTTAGATGGATCCTGCTACTGTGCCAAGAAGCATGAAAAGCAGTGAAAACTTTCCCCTCCCTTCCCTTGAAAGATTGAGGAGAGCTAAATACCTGCATTAAATACCTAGGAGGAACGAAGTCTCCAATGAATAGATGCTTTTAAAAACACAAAGCCAAAAAACCCAGTCAATTTGGTCGTTTTCAAGTTGGGACCAGGCTTGGAAGCTGCCTTTTCTCTCAACAGCATGTTGATGAGCTGTAAAAGAAATGCTTGGCTTCTCCATCCTCCTCGGTGGCCATCCTTCATGCTGGGTGTGCCAGCAAGAAATAGGGTACCTTGCTGCTTGGTGCCTTCAGGGAGAAACAGGCAAATTTTCAGCAATGGCGCTTGTGATGCTTAATTCCTGTGGCTGTGTTTGAGGCAGTTGGGTGAGGAACTGGGGATGTAAAACTTGGGCTAGATCAAGCGAGATGTGGGCTGAGGATGAGGTTATATCTAAGGGTTGAGCATCTCCACCTTGTCTGTACCCTGCAGGATGGTGCTGACCCATCAGCCCCTGTCATGGCTTGTGGCTGTGGGAGCCCCTGGGCCCTTTGCTTTCTTCAGTTTATCTGGAGCCAGAAGGGACCTGATTCTTGGTGATGAGTGAGATGTTGCTTCAGACTGACCGGAGGGCAAAATTTTGATCTGCTTCTTTGTCCCTTCTTAAAGAGACAAACCTTTTTTCCAAGCGTTTGAGCTTTTTCCCTGCAGTTGTTCTCCGTTTGATTTCATCCTAAGCCTTGCTTTTTCAGTGGTATCTCAAATATGCTCATCCCATATGTTCCAGCAGCCTGGGGTGGGAGCACTGGGATCCCATTGATTTAGGGCACAGTGTGAGTGAGGGGGTGGAGGCTTTACTGTACATTTAAGGTGCACATGGTGGCATGGAGAGGATTAATGTGGAGGGGGGGAGTAAATACAGTGAGCTGGGCAATGCCTCTGGGAAATGAAGACTGTCTCTGCTTTGATTTTTAAAGCATGGATCCACCTTCTTTAAGTTGCACACAGCTTATTTTTAGTTTTATTTGTTTTCTTCCTGCTTCCTTACACTCCCCTTGGCATCAGTTGTTTCCCTTGGACTCTCAGCGATCTTAAAACGAGTCCCTGTGGCTGCTCTCCCAGCAATCATCCCAGTGTCCCAGATATCTGATCCCACCTGAAGACTTGCTCTGGTGCTGAGTCCATCTGTCTGCCCAGCTGTCCGTGCAGCATCCGGGGACCCACGGGGCTCACCAGTGCTGCTTGGGTCGGTGCTGGCCCCAGGCAAAACCTGGTCTTGTCCCTGCTGCCAGCCTGTCCTGAGTCACCTCACTCTCCTGCTGGGATTAGCCCGAGGGCTCACATTATGGGCATGTCCTTGGGGTGACTCATGTGTCACCCTATGGCAGCCTCCAGGTTGTGTCCCAGAAGTGTGTCCTGCTTCCGTATTCTAAGCTGTATTCCCTGAGATGCTCTTTTTACACAGAGGGGAAGGACCTTCTTTTACAGGACAACTATTAATTACAGCCTGCTTTTGACAACTTTGAGCTCGGCGTTAATGAAATTACTTTTCCCAGTGTTGTATTTCCCCTGCAAGAAAAAGTCTGGAAAAAAGTCTGTTTCTAATAAAACTGACATTTCCCTCCCCTTCCACCTCCCTTCATGTTTTCTTTGGTTGCAGCTCAGGGCTCTGCTTCATCCGATGATACAACTCGAAGGCAACCACTCCTTGCCCTCCACCCTCTGGGATGGCTCAGAGCCTCCCGGGTGTGCAGTGGAGGGGCCAGATGGGCTGGGGTTCTCCAGCTCCCTGCAGGTGGGGGTTTTGGCCAAAACAACCAGCAAAGCGTGTACCTTCCTGTAGAACAACCTGTGCTGCTTGAGCACCCGCTGCCGGCATCTCCTACAGCTTGGCTTTATGGATGACCTTGCAGCTGCTGAGCCCTGTGATTGTGATCTTATTCCCATGGGTGTTTTGTACCCCTGCTGCTTCTGGGAGTGTTCGACTGGGAATCCTGTTCTGGACCAGCTCAGCCCTGTTGGGTCCAGTCCATGTCAATGGTAAGGTTTAGCTAGGATGACCTAACCAGAAAGTTTTTCACAGGGGCACATCATCTATAACAGGTAATTGGAGCATCTGAGTCCTCTCCTCTCGTGGCAGAGGACATTCTTGCCTTTAGTTAAAGCCAGAAGGACTCCACCATAGGAAGAGCCAGAAAAAATACAGGTGCGGATGGGTCAGGCTGTTAATCTGTGTCTAGGCTCAAAGCCCTCTTGCTCTGCAAAAAAAATATCCCCAGGAGAAGCCACTGAAGCGTAGTAGTTTATTGGCCATCAAAATTCCCGGCCTGTCTAACAAGTCCTGCAAAAGAAGTTTTGGAACATCTCTAGTTTTAAGAGCCCTTTTGTTTTGAAATGCCCAAAACAAGTTGTTTCAACCCGATGGGAGGGCTGCAAGCCCTTTCCTGTCACAGAGCGAAGGACAAAGGATGCCGCCTGCCCATTGTCTCCCTTCCCTATGGAGAGGTGATGTGAAATCTCTTCTTCTGGTTTCGTAACCCGGGGGCCTGCCCCGTCTGGAAAGCGAGGATTCAGCTGGAAGGTCCTCCTTTGCCTCCTTGGAAAGCCACCAGCCTGAGTCATATCCTGACTCGCTCTGCTCCTTTGGCTCCTCGGTGGAGCAAACTCCTCCGTCCCTTGACTCTCTAGTGTTGCCTGTGGTAGAGACCCAGTTGTAAATCAGCTTTTATTGGCCCTGATGCTGCTTGGCTTCTCAGGGTTAAATTTCCCAGGCTTGCTGGACCTGGGGAGCATCTCCCACCTTGCACGGTGCCCTGCATTGCCCTTGTCAGGAGCTCCGTGACTCTCTTTCGGTCGGTGCTGACAGCTGACCTGGTGGTGAACCTGGTTTGGGGTGGGGGGGTGATGCTGATGGCTGGATGTGATAAGATGTGATGAGAGTGATGGTGGTGAGGTTGGGAGGGATTCACACCTCCCTGGGCTGTGCTGTCCTCCCTTCGGCAGCGAGCTCCCTGCCATCCATCGGGGACCGTGGCGTGGGGCAGCTGCCTGTCCCTGCCTGCATCGGGGCTGAGCTCCCTTTGAGACACCCCAACCGAGTGGGGATTGATAAACGGGGAGAGGGGGAAGGTTAAAAAGTTCCCATAGAGGAAATTTACTCTTTTTCTCTTCAAGCATATGCTTCAATACTGGTGAAGGGGGGGAGTAAATTGGCCTTTTTCTGGCATTCATATCTTTTGTTGTGTTTTATAGTGGTTTACAGCTAAATGGAACATCTGGTATTTGAAAGGGGCTGAGGAGGGAACAGAGGAGGCTTGTAGATCAAGAAGGGGAGGAGCAGGAGAAGTGATTTGTGTTTACTGCTGCAAACACAGAATTATCTGTGAAATCCGTTCAACTCGTGTGCATGACCAAAGTCTTCAGCCCTGTGGAAAACAAATTTAGTAAGCCCAAACTGGGAGCAGCTGGGAGCGTGGTGTCCCCTGTGTTAAGTCACTGAGATGGTGCAGGTCAAGCCTGCAGATGGGACGAGCTCCTCTATCCCTGCAGGAAAACCCCACGGCTTGTGCAGGACGTGTCCTCGCTGACCATGTGTCCCCCAGGCTGCTCTGGAAGGGAGAAGTGCTGTATAAACTGGTTTTGCTTTCTAGGACCAGCCTTTTGGCTGTTTTGGGGTTTATCAGGTACTTGGAGCATGCACAGCTGGGCTGGGAGCATCCGAGTTCGTGTAAGGATCCAGGTGTTCCCTAAAGCAGAGCCCTGTCCGGAGAGGTTGGGCTTGTCTCTATGGCAGAAGCAGCAAGAATGGGAGATATATGCAATGGGAGATGATATATTTTTAAGAGCTGGAGTGTGGTGAATCCCAGGTGAATGGCATGTCTGCAGGGCAGGAAACGTGAACAGCGTCGGGGTCTGCGTATCGAGACCCTTTGCATTTATGGGAAGCACTTTCTCGTGCGAGCAATCTTCCAAGAAAAGCCACTGGTGAACCTCGGAGAGGGGAGGAGAAAAATGAAGTGAAGACAAGTCTTGTGTCGGCTGTGGGAGAACTATGACTTTAAACAAAAAATGAAACAAAAACTTTTCTAGTAAACCCAGTAACTTACTTTGAAGTATTTTATCCTCTCTTCCCCCAGTTTATAGATCAATTTCTACTTTTTTTTTTTTTTTTCCTTTCTTAATGCTGCTGCAGGGTTTTGGGCTGTTTTCTGGGAACTGCTGTGGAGCAGCAGCTGCTCAGCTCAGTGTGGCTTTGGGCTCAGGCTCATTGCCCTCAGGGTGAGTGAACTGGACGCAGGGCTTTCCCTCACTGCCACTTCTGTCACCAGATGCTCTCTCTCTGCCCAGCCAAATGTGGCTTTGTAATGTGGGAGATCAAATGTCATCTCCCACCAAACTACATGGGGTTGGGCAGAGCCTCCAAGGTCTCCAGCAGGATGGTCAGGGTGGTCACAGAGCGCTGTTTTTGGGGGGAATGAAGCATTGTCATGGTGCTGGTGGCAGTCTGTAGCTCCTGGCTCTTTGGTGATGCCTGTAGGACCAGCAAGTCTGCTCTTGGGGAGATGTGCAGTCTTGTAGATGGATATGAGTGTCTTTTAGCCAAATTGTCAGTTTTCAAGCAGCAAAATAGACCTAAGAACTTAATACTCAAGGGGTTGAGAGCCCAGAACCAGCCAGGACAGCAGTGGGGGGGGAGGGGGAAGGCTGGCATGCAATCTGCTTGCCCAGCTCCAGACTCTCTCCAAAAGGGTGGATTTTTTAGTGTGAAGTTGCAGGACGTGAAGCAGGAGCGTTGCTCTGAGGGTTGCCCTGTCTGCGCTAGGCAGGTCCAGGAGCTGATATTCCCCAGGGAATTATCCCTGCTCACCTCCCCCTGAGCGTGATTCACCGAGCATCTCGCTGCTTGGGTCAGCTTTTGTTTGTGAAACCGACTGGAGATGCAGGAGAATGTGTTACTTCAGCACAAATATTTTTAAATGGAACTGGGGTTTTGTATGTGTCTTCTAAAATAATTAAAAAAATATATATATTTAGGACTCTGGCCAGATGTGAATCATTCAGCCCTCTGCACTTTGATATTACCAGTGCAAAGGGTGCTGGATGGCATTGCAGATTTGTTATCTCACCTTAACCCTTTCTTGTGCATCCGTTGAGATTTGGTTTCTCCAGCGGGCAGGGGTAGGGATGACCATGCTGATGGAGCAAGGACATTTTCAAAGAGATTCCTGGCTTTAATCCCTGCTGTTTCCCACCTGCTTTGCCTGGCGCCTTCCTACATGATGCAGTCGGTCTCTGACCGGCCGAGACAGGGCAAACTTGGTCAAAAGTCCTGAGCTATGGGCAGCCAAACCTGTTCCTTGCACCAGGAGCTGCAGCTGTGGCCAGGAGGTCGGTGAAGGAGCAGTGATGCAGCCGAGATAACCCTGGGAAAGGGCCCTGCAGAAGTTCTGCTCATCCCTCGCTGGAATTCCAGCTTTGCAGCCTCGGCGTGTTGGGGTGCACGTCCCTGAGTTTTACAGACATGCAGGAGCATTTAAACTTTTTTTTTTTTCTTGTAGGGGTGACAAAGGTTAGAAGTAAATTCCCCTCCTATTGGCAGCTCGGTTATCTCAGGGAAGATAACGAGGAAGGTTTAATGAAGCTACAGTAGCTACTTGAGAGTGTGGTGTGTTTTTTTTTTTTAGCCAGGTTGTTGCAAGAAGCATTTCTAATTAGGGAGAGATTTAATTCCAGATTTTTGTCATCCCCCTCCCCCCTTTTCCCTCTTAATTATATTTGCTAACGTGTTTAACAGCTTTCCCTTCAGAAAAGAACAATTTATTCAAAGGTCATAAATAGATTCTGGCATTAATTACTCCAGGAGCCGCACTGGGCTGCACTGGAGACATCAACTCCACAGGGAATGCTAAACCTTTCGCAGTTGGATTTATCTGTGGTTGAAACGACTTTGTTTGCCCACACACCTCACCGCAGACACCCCCTCCAAAAATAAAAGAAAAAGGTTATTGCATCCACATTTGTGCCCAAATTTCTAAAGCCCATGGGGATCTTGTTGCTGATTTCCCTGAGTGTTTGGAACAAGCCTGTAAATCTCATCTTCTCCCTTGATTTCTCCTTGTCTTTGTTTGACAACATTTGGGGGGTATTTTTATCAATTAGTTCTCGATCCTGTCGTTGCTATTGATTGTCTGGGGGGCAGATGCTGTCTCTCGCTGCCGGGAGAGCAGGCCCTGCTCTGCTTCGCTGCCCGGGGTCCACGGGGGCAGGAGGAGGGGACCGAGCTGTCCCCTCTGTGCTCAACACCCCACAACAAACCCTCAGCCTGCTGCCCAGATCAGGTTAATAGTTTTTGTAACCTCCAGATTTTGGAGCGGCTGGAACATCTGTTCCAAGTGATAATAAAGCAGTGCTGAGGGGGAATTAGCATACAGCTGCCGGGGTGGGTGAAATTCTCTATAGAGGAAAAAAAAAAAAAGGATTTATTGATGGAAGATGAAGCCTCATTGCATTTTCATAGTTCCTGGTGGTTTTTGGCAGAGTGAGCAAAATCTGTTCTTTTGCAATGGGAAAGGACAGTGCTGTGATGATGGGACTCTGTTATCTGTTTAAGGCTCGAGTGTCCTTTGTTTTATCATTTCAGCCCTCACTCAAAGCCAAGAATACTTCTGCCTGCTTTGGCTTCTTTTTGAATGTTTCTCTGGCAGGGTTAAGTCTGCCAGATGAGTCCTAATGCCTGGCTGGAACTGGGCTTGACTCTGGGGGGGTGAATACTCGTTGTTAATAAACGTCTTTTTGTTGTAACTTGGCTCTCCTTGGGGTCATCAGGAGATGCAGGTCCATGTTGGCACTGCTGGTTCCTCTTCATCCCTCCTCAGTCTCGGGGATCAGGATCCCACTCGCCCACCATCTGGCCCACGCAGATCCCTGACCTGCAGTTTTGAGCTACCAGCAGGTATCAGCAGTGGTGGAAAGTGTTCCTGTGACTTTTCTTCCCTGGTGCTTTTCTGGAAGACCCAGCTCCTGAAGTCCTGTGATGTGAGAATTTAATTTTTCCTTAAGGGAAGACAGACAAACAGGCGTTGGAAGCTCCTGCTTTCATTACTTTGGGGAAATGCATGAGAACACGATTGAAGTGCTCTCTGAAGCCTCATGGGCTCGAAAGCGAATTTAAAATACCCAAGTTTTAAAATTTATAAAGCAGAATGATTATTGAGGAAGGAGTAGGTGATATTCTGAATTCCCCCTTCTTGTAAAATAATAAAATAAAACCAAAACCAACCTACGTTTAGCTTTGGGCTCCGCCAACAAGAACTGACTAAGTGAATAGAGTTATCTTTTACATACAAGGAGAAAAAGAATCTTGAGCAGGGTTAAACAGCTGGTTTCACTGGGTGTAAATAAAGGGAATGAGAGTAAAACTTCAAGAGGTGTAAAGCAGCCTCGTAATTGCATGGGGGCAGAGAGGAACTTGCCAAGGACGAGGCTGGGTAACTGCACTGGGTGTTAAACTTCCCAAGCTGGAGCAGAGGAAAGGATTTCTCCCCTGTAGCACCAGGTTTTGCATGTTCTCCTCCTGGGGATGAGAAGAAAAGCCGTGTTTCACAGAGCACCGCTCTCGTGCAGACGTGGAAGGAGGAACTGCTCAAATCCACTTTCTGAGTGTTTTTATTCCTCTTGATTTAGAGAGGGGTTTTTTTGAGAGACGGCTCTCCTAATAACAGTTTAATGGTGTGAAGATCCTTTATAATAAAGACGAGACATCAGGTAGTGTTATTGCTTCATAGAAACCCGTTATTCACCCGAGCAGGGCTGTTATTAGCCTGATTCTGGTAGCGCAGTGGCAGGAGGAGCTCCCTTTGATGGAGCATAGGAGGAAACTGGAGGCAAAAAGGGGTATTTAACTTGTCTCTGTGTTCAAGGTAACTTAATAACTGCTTGGTTTTGTCTTTGTCACGTTAGCAGCCGGGCTTTGTCATGTATTTGAGTGCTGAAGAATAAATGGAGAACTTCTCCTCCCTCCGCCCACTTAGTGTTTTACTCAAAAGTTGGAAGAAAAATGCCTTTTGGCGATGGATGGCCATCCCGCCCCGTGTCGCGCAGGGGCGAGAGCAGCGAGATGCTTTCTGGCTCGGGTCTTTCTTTGGGGTTTAACGTTTTCAGTGTCCATTAGGCTGAAGATATGTCTCAGTTTCTTGGCTCTCAGCCGTCCTCACAGCCGCACTGGGAGATCGCAGGGTAACGAGGACTGACGGGGCTGGAGCCCATGTGCAGCCTGGGGTCCTGCTCTCTGCCTCTGGGTGTTTCGCCATCATTGTTCCTGTTGTTCTTCGGGAAGAACTTTCACAGGACTTTTCTGTGGGTGGCTTATGGAAAAAAATAATAAAAAAAAAAATCTCATGCACAAAACCGAGGTGCCAGTAATACAATTCTGTGGGTTTAAGGCAACCATTAAAAAAAAGAAAAAAAGGAAGACAGTGCTCGGTTATTATTGCTGTGGGCTTGTGTGTGCATGCTGCGGGCTAGTTCTGTAGGAATCTCCTTCAGCAGCAGACATGAGTGCTCAAAAATCCCCCCCACAGGCACTTAGATGATATTATTTACACTATTTTTATTAACTCCTGGATGCCTCGGTCTGGGGTCCAACAGGTACTGGGCCCTTTGCAAACAAAAGTCCTGACCTTGAGCCATAGGTTGTTGTCTGGGGTTGCGGGGCTCTTCTCTGAGGCTTCCTCTCCCAGTGTTGCTCTTCCATGAAGAGGACCCCATGAGCTCGTCCGCCTTTGATCTCCATCAGCAAAGCCCTTCTGTAAGGGCAGGGATGTGTGGTTGACCAGGCTCTGTGTATGAAGCATCCAAAAGCTCCTTCTTCGAGGTGAGGAACAGAGACAAAAGTTCATAAGTTGAACATCTGAGTTAGACCAGAAGCTCAATACCAAGGAATAGTTGGGATGGCTGGGAACCAAATTGGACTGCACTTTCTTTTCTGGTCGTGGGTGGATTTGTATAATTTTTATTTGTTGTTCCTTGGTTCATTCAAGGTGATATTAAGAAAAGATTTTTAGGATTGAAGGGCTTAGCATTGGGGAGTGGAGGAGTACTCAAACCTCAATTAAGTCTTGTTCCCTTCTGCCTAGCTGGGGGATAGCGCATCAGAACTATGATACATCCCTGGGCTTACAAGGTCAGGCACACAAAGGGAGTCTGGCACACATTGTGTGACTTTGTGGTTTGGGATCTGGGTATGTGAATGTCTGGGGAGAGCCACCATGGGCTGACTTGGGGTGGTCTATCTCTGCATTTCACTCACGTTACCACACTGAAGGTGGAAAGGCTTTGTTCCCTGGTAGGCTCTGTTACAGCAAGGGAGGCTGTGTATCGTATTGGCTTTCTCATCTTTGAGATGTAAGCTCCTTGCCAGATGTTCATCAGACAAATGTTGGTCACTCCTCAAGTCCTGGCAAGGGAATGCTGTTTGTGGTGGAAAAAGTCACAATCTGCTGCTTGAATGCAAGCAGAAGTGATGGGTCATGATGACTCTACGTGAAACGTTATCTATTCCCCCTCCCTAAGAGGCACTGAGCAGCTGGAAAGCCTTTACTCTGTGGAGCTTGAGGCAGCGCTGGTTTGAATAAGAGCTTTTTGCATTGGAAGATACACCTTAGAGAAAGATGTTTTATTTCCCTTGGTGTTTATGACCCTATAAAATATTATGTAGCCTTAGGTTTTTTTTTTTTTTTTCCTTTGTATAGTGTTGATTGCAGTATGCAGAGAAGCAATTTATTCCTAACAGCTCAGCCTAGTATGTTCCATAGCCATTTTCACAGGAGCCAGAACCATTTTAATATTTGCTGTATGACTTTTAAAAAAGTATCGTGCTGGCTCCTAAACAAATGTTCTTAATAACTTCTCTGTTGGGCTGCACAGAACTTGAGCATACATTAGTCTGACAAAAATCTGTGTCCTTGTTCTTGCACCATAATTCAGTGCTTAGAAAAAAATCTCTGAACGTTTTACACTGTGTACATGTTGTTGGAGGCAGTTTCTAAGAGAAGGATTAATTTATAGCAGAAGAAAAGTCACTTTTCTTCAGTTACATATGCAGCTGAAGTAGTAATAATTAACTTAAATTGGGCAGCACTTAGGAAAATAGAATAGGGTTGCTGCCAAAAAAAAAGGGGAAATGAAGAATCTGTGTTTAACTGCATGTTTACACTGTCTTAACCGTGTCAATAAGGTAACTTTAATTTACGGGTCAGTGAGCTTTTTTAGGGCCACCGCCTATTTAGATACATTGATCCTCTCCTGTTAGGAGCTCTGAGTATTGTCCTTTCCTGTCTGGATAATTTTCAGCTCACTAAAGTGAGGGGGTGGCTTTGGAAGGAGATGGAGCTGAACAGCTGAGCTGAGGAAGGAATCAGATGCTGCTTCCAGTTCCTTTCCTCACCCTCCTGCTGAAATCCAGTATTAATGGTCCAGCCCAACACCTCCCTGGGGCCTTATCTCCGTGCTCAAGTTGTACCAAATTAATTAGACCAGCACAGCAAAAGCAGTGCAACCTTCCCTAACGTTCCCTGCTCTGCAAATGCAATTAACACTGTTATACAGAGTTTATTTTAGATATTCCAATTAGGAGCTTTGCTCACATACGCTGTCTGGTGTAACTGTTCATGTCTGGCTGGTAAATACATCGTTAAATTCTGTTTCCAGGGGAAATGCTTGTCCTAGCAAAACACCTGCGTTTGCCTAGACATCAGTCAGCTCAGGGATGGAGAGGGGAGAAGTCAGCTCCTGGAGATAACTGGCTTTTCTCGTTGTCTCACAGTGAGAAATTCCAGTTTGGTGTTCTTGTTGAAGTGAGAGCAAATCAGGGGTAACTGCAGAATCACAGGAGTGGTAACACGTACAGGCTAAACTTTCTATTAAGGCACTTAACAGACCATCATTCAGAAAAATATCCATCCCCAAACCACCAAAATGATGTTCTTCCATATTTTCAGTGGACTAATGCTTATCCCTGGTAGCGTGTGTTGGGCTGGCTCAGAAAGGAGGACCTGGCTTGAAAAATTCAGCGTCAAACATACAGGAAGGTTTCTAAAACCCTCTCGAGGCTCAGATGCCAGCTTTGAGTCCACTCTCCTTGTGTTACTGTAATGGATAAGTGATATGAGCTGCAGAGAGTGTGATGTAGGTATTAAAGGGTCCTGTTGATCTTGTTATACTCCCCAAGTATTAATTTATATAAATATCCAGAGCCTCATTTCCCGTAATCTCTGGGATCTGTTCTCATTGGTGATTCTTATGAGCTGGGGATCTGACCTTTTTAAGCAGCTTTACAAATTAAGTAGCCAGTAGATTAATTTTCTGTAGCCTGTTTTCCCTGTATGAAAGAGAGACTCGACTGAACTGCTGCGGGAGCTGCGTTACAGCAGTAAAATTTCCCTCTTGAGCTTGAGAAGGAGGGTCAAATGGTCCAGATAAGGTAAAATAGTCACATCCTCAGGGAGGGATTTAAAATAAACTGGGTCAGAAATGAAGCTCCCCTTGTGTTTAATTCAGCTTAAGCCTCTCCCTGAAGTAAGCAAAGGTCATGGATGGGGGTGCCCCCAAATCCTGAAAGGTTTGAAGCCCATCATTGCCAAAGTTTGATGCAAAGGTCTGAGGAGAGATGGCTTTGCTTCCACCTTTCACCCGGCTTTCATCACAACATTTAGTGATTTGGAAGGATGCTTGATATTCTATAGTAAGGAAGTAAACCCTTCTTTTCCCTCCAGCAGGCAGAAAAATGCTTAATTGAAATCATAAAGATAAAACATAGGCTCTAATCTTAAAAACCTAAAACAACCAACATCACAGCAATGCCAATGGCCTCCCCATCCTTCCTCTGATTGAAGTTAATTTTGATTTTTATCTCGCGCATACGTTAAATATCATGGTTAACCTTCAGATTTCCTGTCTCAGCCTCCCAAGCTTTGTGATACTTACAGTTACTATTCAGTTAATTAATTTCCTTGCAAAGTTGAAAGGGAGAGGAACTGATACCCTGAATGCAAATCATGAAAGGCAGTACGAGTGCTTTAGGTGGTAAGAAAAATGTGTGTTAATGTCTGTGCTTGTGGATGGGTTTTTCTTTCCTGATTCACAGGAATGGTTTCAGATCTATTGTGGGAAAGCCAAGTAGGGTCTTGGGACCTCCTCTGAAGCCTGTGGAAGACTCATGGGGATTTCTTCTGATGCCTGGGAAGATCCAAGTACCCACTTGTGGGTTTATAATTTGAAACTGTTTGATGTTTTCTGTTACTGGGAGGAAAAAAAGGTTCAATGCAGGGGAGGGGTTCATCCTACCTAGTATCTCTCCACCTCAACTTCCCCTTTACATTTAAAAACAGGTGATTTGTTAGCTATTTTCTTCTGGGCACGGCTGGTAGAAAGGGGACATGGGGTGGCAGGAGCTCTGCCAGCCAGCACAGTCCCTTGGTGAGGGAAGGAGGTGGTGGATCCTCTGTCTGCCCCCTTCTTTAATGAAGGCAATCGGGTTGGACAAGCAGGACTTGCTGGTGCTAAATGTGCTATTTCCCATGGACCATCTCATCCTTGGGAAAGGATGAGCCCAAGCAGGGCACACCCCAGAACAGAGGTGAAGCTCATCAGCCTGTAGATCCATGGGTCTCCCTTCTTCCTCTTAAAGATGAGTTTCACCTGTGACAGGCTCTACTACTAATGAATATCTTAATCAGAAACATGCAGGCAGTTGCAGCGTGCGTGAAGCCAGAGGTGTCTTTTGTGATTTCATCTCATTTTTGTCATGACAGAGGCTTTGTATAACCCAAGCCACTCGGGCTGGAATCGGTCTGGTGTGTGTCAGCAATACCAAGGCTCCTGCTGCTTGTCAGGGGATGTCCTTCCTCTTGTCTCGTTAGCATTATGGGAAACGGAGAAGGTGCACACACAGCCCTGGCTCTGGTTTGGCTGACCTGCAGGCAGAGATGCTCAGCAGAGAGCTTCAGGGACTGGAGTGAGTTTGCACGTCTATCTGTCCAGCCTTGGTCTCACAAAGAAGCACCAAAGCTATAAAACCTTTTCTTTTTCCTTCCATTAAGATTTATTTTTTTTAAATGACCTCTTTACCCAGAGTAATTTTCTGTGCATTGTATTAGAATCGCTCTTGGTGGGCTGTCACCTTGCAGACAGTGCTACTCCCTGCTCCTGCTTTTGCCACTTCAGCTTCATTTTCTGCAGAAGGAATTTGGAGCTAGGAAACTTGTAGAGCCTCGATTAAACTGTGGGTAAAAAAAAAAACAAACCCAAACAAAAGCCCTTCCTGTTCTCCAGCTCACGCTGTCTGTTCACATCCTTGGTTCTTCCCAACACTGAAGTCCAACAAAACATTTATTATTTAAGAATGAGGAGAGGAAGAAGCCTCCTGGGGGCTTGGGGCTGCCTGTCCATTCTCCATCCCCAGGGACACGCAGTGTCTATGTGCTGGCTGGTGAAGGTACCCAGCCCCTTCTCAGCCCACATCATGTTCAGCTCCTCCTGCTGCCCGTGTCCTTGGGTGGGATGCTTGTCTCTTCCCTGTTACCCAGGAGGCTCCAAAGAGCTGGTCTGCAGTGGGTTGCTCCCTCTGGCTTTGTAGGTCCTGTGATACAGAATCCAACCCAGAAGGGTTGGAAGAGACCTTGGGACCCTTGCCTGCCTCTGCGTGCTGCCACGAGGCAGAGGAGCACCCAGAGACCTATTAAAAGCAGATTGTGGGCTTAGTCTTGCAAAATGCAGCTTGATTTCATATGCAGGTCTGCATCAGTTATCTATAATGTGAAAAGTAGTGTTCTGGTTCTAATTACTACTTTAGCAAGAAGCTGGAGGACATCTTTCAGCATCATTACCTGGTGCCATTAAGCAGAGTTCTCTGAGTGTGTGTCGTCTGCTTCTAATAATGCCATCCCAATCCCTGGTGTGACATTGGGGAACTGTTTTTCACCAAACCCGTTGTCAGCCACTGGCCTGGTTTTTTTCCTTTTTTTAAATTTGTTTGGTTGTTTGTTAGGAAGGCTTTGCGAGTAGGTGGCAACTTGGGCAACAGTCCAGGAAGGTGTAACATAGCCCGGGTGTAACGGTGTCAGGGTGCATGACAGTGGTTGTCACCATGAGCACAGGCTGTCTCCATCTCCTGGGATGTGTAACTCTTCTGCCAGCACCAGCTTCAGGTCCCTTAGTCCTGGTCTGGAACCTGAACTTTCATCTCCAGATCTTGTCCGGAGCGCCAAACTCTGCAAATCTCAAACTGACAGCAGTTTCCAGTTGTTTTAGGCCAGTATTTCCTCCTGTCGCCAATTTAAGAGGTAAAACTGCATCAAATGCAGCGTTTATAAATATTTTCCATGGCTGATTTCTTGCTTTTCAGCCCTCCTTTCCCCCGCCACGTGCTGTTCTGCTCCGACGCGGTGGGCAAATGTATTGGGAGGGTCGTTTGTTCGATGCTTCTGCTCCTTGGCAGGTAACCCCACACTTCTTGCAGTGAGGAAAATAACCCCTTTGGTTGTAATTTATGAGGCTTTCTGAAAGTGAAGCGAGTCTAATTGGAAGCTGGTCGCCCAAAATCATGGCTGTATTGGAGAAAAATTGCATATGCCCATGATGCATGAATAATGCAATGGCATCCACGCAAGCTCTTTGGGATGTTGGCAGATTGCACGCCGCTGATCTGATGGCAGAACTTTGGAAATATGATTTCTTGGGATGTTTTAATAAAGAAAAGTGAACGGTGAGTGCAGTGAGACTTGGCATGTTCCCTGGAATAAGGATGGGCTTCTAATGGTGGCAGCGTGATCAGCTCAGGGGTGGTCTGGAGATAGCGATGTGTATTTAAAACTGGGCTCATATGGGAGTCTTACAAAATCGATATAAAGGTCTTGAATTTAATATACACACTTTATTATTTAATAATAGTCTGTTTTGACAGTTTTTCATCAATGATATTGGAGTCAGCTGTTGCAGGCACCCACCTCTCACATTTACCCTGTGGGTCAATTCTGCGCAGCTCCAAAGCTTCAGAAGCTTGTCTCTTCAGCCTTTCTACAGGACAGCTTGGTTATAAAGAGACAAAAGTAAGTTCTGTGAATTTTTTGAACTAGCCCAGGCTTGCAGGGCTACCACCTGGGGCTTCATCTCTCGGGTCTGGCCCCAATACTTGACGTGACAGGGCTTGATTTCCTGACTTGGCTGCTATTTACTCATCTCAGAGACGTACCGTAGCTGTTCTCATCGCTGTCCCGTTAAAAGTTCATCACAGTCCAGTTCCCTGCACCAGCCTGAGGAGCAGGAGAACAATGACTGCTTGGAAAGTTCTCCATGAGCGTATCGTTGCAGTGTAATGCTATATATGGTTATACAATTCCTCATTTTCTGTAACAGCAGCTGAATTCTGCATTGTAATTTGATTGTCATGGTTCAGGTCAAGTCCTGTCTTAAAGCTTTGGGTTGGCTAAAACGTTTTGAATTTTCTTTGCTGAAAACTCAGTGCGTGGGAAGGTATTGCATTTCCTGATCAGCTATAATCATAATTCTTTCTTTTACATATTCCTTTTTTTTTTACCTATGGGCATGTTTTGTGAGTGATGAAGTGCGAGCCCCAGTGAGGCAAACATGAGTTTAGGACTTCATGTTGATACTAAAAGCCAAGATATCTCTTTCTTTTCTTCTTTTTCCCCCTTTCTTAACCGAGTTCCCCTGACAGAGCTGCATGAGAGGAGAAAAAGGCCAGATTTAATGAGTGTGGAAGGGATTCTCCATTGAGGGTGCCAAACGTGGGCAGATTGAGCAATCCTCCCAAGCTTTCTGTAGTCTCAGATCTTGTTGCTTGCTGAAGCCAAGGCTGGATTTGGCAGCCTGCTGGTGAACGTGCCGTGGAGACAGCCCAGAGGTGGGCTGCTGGGGTCTGGGGCTCTAACCCTGGATTGTGTGGGAAAGTCAAAACTAAATCCTTTTGTTGTGTTTGCTTGTGATACTGAGGAGCCTAAAAAGGTCCAGCTTGGGTTCCTCCTCTGAAGCATGGTGGTGATATCTGGTAGTTTTCCCATACTTGTCCATGGTTCAGGCTTCAGACAGCCCCTTCTCCCTGCCCCATTGTGTCCTATCCCCACAGCCAGCCCCACACAGCTCTGGGGGGGTCTATGGACAGGGTGTCTGAGGTGGTGTCTGGATCTTAGAGGCATCCTAAGAGATAAATCTGTGAAGTAGAATCAGCTTCCTGATGCGACGCAGAGAATTTGATTAGGGTTTTTCTAAAACCTATGGGGCAAGGGGTTTTGGTTACACAAACCTCCAACTGGTGGTTGATGTTTGGACCCACTGGATATTGGGTGTTTGGGTAAAAGCTTTGGGCTGTCCAGAGGATGGATGTGTGAGCAGAAAATTTCAGACCCTTTACAGAGTCTTTGCTAAAAATGCTCCCGGGCATGGCAATTAAAGCCCTCACCTTAACGGTTCCCGCTTTCTCAGCGGAGCCCTACGTCTGCCGAGCTCGGCGGGCTCCACAAAGGAGGGAAGTACTGTCATGGGCTGCAGCTTTGGGAAGTTGTGGCTTCCTTCCGCTCATTTAAAGCCCCCGCGCGCCGCCGGGTGACCCTCGGACAGACGGACGGATGCTGAGCTCTGCTGAGCCAAGCTCTCCTGGTGGGGCCACCCATCACCACGTGGGACCTGCTGGCTCCTTGCGTGGGTTTTAATGAGCCTTTCCTGCCGTGCCACTGGGGAGGGAAGGCAAGGCTCCATGTTCCTCAATCCTTGTTCCATCTTATCACCTTGGACCCATCAGCTGCCTGATGGGCTCTTTATCCACGCTTCTGGATTACTTTTTTTTTTTCTTTTTTTCTTTTCCCTTTCTTTCTCATACGGAATGGAGGAAGTGAGCCTGGCCGTCCTCGGGAGCAGCTTGGGGTCAGCAAAACTTTCTGAGGGTAAAATAGGATGAGCTCCCACAGTGCTGGGCTTGGTGAGGTGACAGCAGCCCCGAGGCGGGGGGAGACTATGCCCTGACACGGGGCTCCTCCTGCAAGCAGGGAGAAGTGTGGATGCAGTTGTATCTTCTACATCTTGGGTATGTTCTTCTGTCTGTCACCCAGTGTTTCTTCTGCGTCTCCGATTAATCGGGATTTAAACATTTGACCCTGTGCTGCTCCATCTCTCACTTTTCCCACGTCCTCTCAACATCTGTCCCCTGGGAGGTGTCTGCCTCCGCTCCTCACCTTGATTCAGCGGTTCATGCCCGGTACGAAATCCAGGAGCTCTGCTTGATGTTTGTGCCCACTCTGACCTGAGGGCTGCCAAGAGCCCTTCCTCTGCCCCTGGAGCCCAAGCTTCTGCCTTCAATGTATTTAATGCGTTAATGAGGAGCTTCCCCTTGGGTTTTTTCACTGTTTTTACAATTTTATGTATATTCTGGCTTCCAGCTCAGGAGTTTAATAGTGTTATCTGACAGACTTCTTCCCTCTGAGAGCCCCTGTGTTGGGATGGGAGGTTCCTGTGAGGTACCTGGGAGCAATTTGGCTGCTTAACCCATGTGAGATCGATGACCAGCGAAGGTCTGAGGATGGGACCTGTGTGGTGCTGCTGGTCCAGCCTCCTGGCAGTGCTGTCTGGCACCATTTTGGGCTTCTGCTGGGCACAGTAGGAGCTCCTGGTGAGCTCCTGTGGGAGGTTTGCAGCTCTGGCTGGTCCTCTGTGCTGGGAAGGACCTTTGCTTGCTGCAGCTCTGGGATGGCTTTCCCCCAGTCCTCTCAGCAATGAGCTATGGGCGTTTGCTCAATAACTGGTTGCTCTCCCCCAGGTACTCTCCTAGGACTCATCCTTGCTTGTGGGTGGATGTGAGGAGAAGGAGAAGCTGTGGGGAGGTCAGCGCTCATCAGCATTTCAGGCTCATTAATCAGCCTTGCTAAGTGGAATTTGCCCAGCCCGTGAGCGCTCTGTGATAGGAATGTCTCTGAAATGGGGGGAAATAATAGCACTAAATTGTTTGAGAAATAATTTCATTCTCCACTCCTCAGTAGATAAATCTGCTGTCCAACAACCCGAAATTTAATCTGTCCATCTAAAGTAATTGATGAGCTGCGACATGAATCCAAATGTGAACGGGAAAGGAGAGTTTCATCAGAGATGTTTTATAGAATTTCCCTGGCTGCTCCTTTCCACCGGAGACAATGGGGCGAAGCCTGAGATGGAACAAAGCCAGGGAGGACGTGGTGCTGCTGGTGGAGGGTGATAGAAGCTGTAGTGGTGTTTTTTGACTCTTATTACTGCTCCCCAAACTCTCCTGGTAACACCTCCATGGAGAGAGGAGTTAGACTGGGCAGAGCCATTTGGAGAGATGAGATAAAGGCAGTAATTTGCACAGTCTTAAGTGCAGAGTTATGTTGGCTGCAGCCAACTGGGGTCTTGCTTGGCTACTTGGATGCTCTGGGACTTTCTCCCCACTCTTGACTTTGGAGGAAGCAAAGGGAGCCTTGGTGCTCCTTGGCAGTGTCAGAGAAGCGCAAGGGGAGCGCAGCACAACTCGGGGATGTGGCCTTTGGCTTTTTCCAGAGGTCTACACCATGGGATACCCGATGCCCTGCTGATCGTTGCAAATGATGTGTTTTCTCAATGAGAGACCCTCCCTTCCCCGTGGGCACAGACTGTGAGAAGCAGATGCTCCCAGCTCCCTGTCGGGGACTCTACTTTTTCGCCCGGTGCTTTTGCGAGCCACGCCAGCAGCGAGATAAGAGGAAATCTGACATCACGGTCAGGAAGCACTAAAGAAAGTTACTTTCGTCATCCGTCGGTGGGTTTATCTTCAACAGTGGCCCTGCAGCATTCCTGGCATGCTGCGGGGCCTGTTTCCAGCCCACGGCTCTTGCCCTGGCTCAGCACGTGGCCACTTGCCCCCTGTGATTGTCCCTGGCCCCCCTCCCTCCACAGCACCCACCCTGGCATCTCCAAAAGACCCCTTCTGAAAAGCCATGGGCTGTTGCATGATCCTGCCCTGGCAGACAAACCCCCTGCCCTCTTTCCTTCTTTTCCCTAAGTTTTGTCATGTTTATTAGATGTCTCTTGCAGACTCCAGTGGCCGGGGAGGTTTTGGGTGGATATTGGGAAATATTTTTACACGGAAAGCGCTATCAAGCATTGATGCAGGTTGCCCAGGGAAGGGGTGGATTCCTCACGCCTGGAGGTATTTAAAGGATGGGTAGATGTGGTGCTTGTGATGGGTTTTGTCAGTGTTAGGTTGATGGTTGGACTCAACCTGAAAGGCCCCTTCCAACCTAGACAATTCCATGATTCTATGACTCCCAAGCCTTGCACCTCCCTCCCTGTGCCATCCCAAATACCAGGGGCTGCTCCCATGAACATCCTCCAGATCCCACCTTGGGCAGTCTGGTTGTTGACCAAAGGCTGCTGCACTCTCCAGCTTTTTGTCTGTCCCTTTGCCATCTCCCTGGAGCACAGCTCCTCTGCTGGGAGGCTTTCCAGCCTGCCATCATCTCTGCCAAGGCCGGGGGGGGACGGTTTCCAGCCTGACCCACTGTGCTCCAGGAACTGGATCTTTTCTGGCGAATGTGCATCAGAAACACCGCTGTCTCCTCAGTGCAGGTGCCGCGGGTGCCCAGTCATTTGGGGACTGCAGGGAGGGGCAGTGACAACTGAAACGGGGTGTGAGGATGTGCTGAGCTGCTGTAACCCTCCCACAGGCTCCTCTCCAGCCCCTTGAGCTCTCATTTCCAGCTGCAGAAACATCCAAGGCTTTCCAGATCCCCGAGGCTGCGGGAGCAGAGCTCTGGGGTGGCCGGGCATGTCCCCCCACTGAGCTCTCAGTGTCCCTCCACAAAGCTGTCAGGTCAGACCCCCCTGTGCAGAGTTATTCCATGTATCTGGGGTTTTCCCGGGTACCAAATTGTCCCTTTCTCCATCTCCACTGAAAGTTTTTCCAAGAGCATTTCTGGTTGCAGGGTGAGTTTCTGAGTTGCGTTGAGAACTTGGCAGCGGCGCCCTTTCTGTGCAGAGTGATCATCCAAGGAGCCTCTAAACTTAGTGAATTCAATAAAACAAACAATACAGTGAAAACCCTCTTAAAAAAAAAAAAAAAAAAAAAAGAACATCCCAGAAGCTACTGAGAAGTTTCCAGCGTGCACCATGGTGGCTGTGGTCCTGCCCTGGCAAGGGGGCAGGTGGAGCAGGTTTCTGCTGGGCTGGGGCAGGATGGGCAGGGGCCGAGAGCAGTTTATTCACTTTACGGCCTTGCAGAGTGTTTAAAAATAAGCAAAGCTGTTCTGAAACTCGTCGAGTGCAGGTGGTGGGGGCCCTTCTGCTGGGCTGTCACCGCTGCCTGTCTGTTGTGCTGTCTCCTTGCAGCCCTGAGAGGGTCAAGTCAGAGCTGACCACAGACATTTCTCTTCTTCTGGCAGGTTTCAAGGTGGTTTTTTTTTTTTTTACTGGATGAGTTTCTTGCTCCCTGTAGTAGAGACCCCATCCCTGCCCCCTCTGCCTCTTCACTCTGGCTTTAAGTTCCCTCTACAAAGTTCTCCTCTCCCTTGGATGGAGCTTTCCCCATGCTGGGGATTCATGGCATCTCTGTTTTCAGAGCCTGGATACTGGTTATAGTGGGAGATGCTGGTCTCCATGGAAGATGGCCTGGTCTTTGGGGTCTATTTCCAGATTTGAGCATCCTGGGTACTGGTGGTATCTTCTCCTGGCTCCAAAGCAATGGGTGTTTGGCAGAGGAGGGTGATGGCAGAGTTGGGGTGTGAGGTGCTGGGGCTCCCATTGGCTCTCACACCAAAGGAGATCACAGGACCCTGAACTGGTCTTGCTTTGAAGCATATAAATGACAGCATTGATTTTGGGCCTGGCAGGTGGTGAACGAGCCCCACGGAGAACATTGATTTCTCACTTGCTCTTTCTTCTGCGGAGTGTTTACTCATCCAAAGGTGTGATTGAGTGGTAAATAAAACGGCCTCAGCACAGCTCATTTCAATTGTAGCTAATTTGAACGTGTGGCCATTCAGTAGCACCATCAAGCCAACCATTCCTGACCTTCCATCAATAGCAAACCCTCCTCGAAGCACCTGGGAGCAAAAACACGTGAAGGTATTTTGCAGGTTGGTGAGAGAGAAATAGTGCAGGGGGAAATCACATCCCAAAAAGCTGCCCGTGGGCTGTATAACACTCATGCATGAGGACTGGGGCTAAAACCCACCTACGGTTGTCATCCCATGCAGTGGCTTTGGTTGTGGGCAAGGTGGTGGCCTCATTCTGCTGCCAGCTCCTCGCTGCTGGAGCAGGATGGCGGTGCTGCTGCCTTGGTTTACGTTGTTTTACATCAAGTCTCTTCAGCAGCTCTTTAAATAGATTATCGGATCTTCCTTGATGCTTGTCATCTGCCCGCACTCAGCGCGTGGTGGCCGCGCCTGGTGGCTCGTCACAGATGTCACCTGGAGCTGCGGGAAGGGTAGTGGCATTGCTGTGGGTGCCTTGTGCTCATTTAACAGCTGGTGGCCTGATGGCTTCTGGATTTGACTTGGATGAGCAAAGACAGTTGGATGTTGAGCAGCATGGCTGGTCCTGTCCTTTCTCCCCAAGGCCAAGCTGAGATGGGGAAGCTCAGCCTGATCCAAACCCACGGTGGGGCTGGGGCTCACTCCCCATTAGAAGTGCTGTTGGGACAAGTTGTTCCTTTGCTTGGATGTGTCATCCTTCTGCCATCCTTTGGAAACGGGGTACGGTGAACTTTGAGCTTTTCAGGAATTGGAACCACAAGGGCATCGTGCCGCGGTTTTGGGTTTTCACACCCCTTAGGTGTCTTTTGCTCGGCTGAGCATCAGTGGGGGGACAGATGCTTCTTAGGATGATCTTTAAGGTCCTTTCCGACCTCAACAATTCTGTGATTCCCTGAGCACCTCAGCCTTTGTTGCTGAGGATGCAGCAGCCTTGGGATGAGTTGTAGAGAAGGGGTTTGCCTCCTGCGGTGTGCCATTACGGCTATAACCTGTGTCATTAACTTTCGAAACTGGAGGCTTAAAAGGATTTAAAATAAACAACATGATAGAAATTTGAAATCAGTGGGACTGTGATGCAGCAGCAACTGCAGCCCTGCTGCCAGCAGCTGCTTTGCCCAGGGTGTAAATTCTTCCCAAGACCCAGAAGATAAAGTTATGAAATAGCCCGTATCGGCGAGAGAGGTTGTAAAGCAATTCCAAAAAAACCTCTCAGTCTAGACAGATCATATTTACTGCAGTGTTTATGTGAGATAGAGGAATGCCCTAGAAAAACAGAATTGTTTTCAATTTCTGCCTCCGGCACTTGCTTGTCTAATGAGAAGGCTCTGATGTGATGGGAATGTCCTGTGCCGGGGAGCTCTGCTCTCACTCTCCGGCTCCGTGTGGAGGGGATAGAATGGGGGAGAAGTGTAAAAGGTTTTGGGTTTGGTTTTTTTTTTTTTTTTGGTGTGTAGGTGAAATAGCCTGTTGTTAGCAAGGTTGGTCTCACTCCCCCATCACCACAAACCTCACGTATAATCCCAAGTGCGATGACACTGACCAGCTGCATCGCTCTATGTTGTGTCTATGGAGATGCCACAGCCCCAAAGACACTTTGATTCTTTTAATTAAGAGAAAATGAAGCTGTTTCATTTCGCTTTGATCTCTCGGGTGAAGTTTGCAAGCGGAGTTCTTGCGTGATGTTGGCCTGATGGCAACTTGAGGAGCTGAGGTAGTGCCATGGGACAAAACCCCATGAGGGCATGACCCCATGACCAAACCCACCCGAGGGCAGCTGGCATCCTGTGCCTCTTCATCATGGGGGGTGATGCACCCCTTTAATGGCTTGATTTGCTTAGAATTCTGACATGCTTGTTATGTATTTGGGAGGAATTTGCTGGGAGGGGGGGAAAGAAAATGTTGTTTAAAAATACGGCAATAAATTGAAGGTATTTTGTGTAATAGCCTGAGGATGCAGAAAGAAGTGAACTGAATTGGCTGGCTCAGCAGGGCCAGTCCATCCCGATGAAGGATGTAGGTGATGCAACCACAAAAACGAAGCACTTTTTATTTATTCTCCTCATCTCAACCCCTCTGCTGCCAGGCGTCACCATTGGAGCGAGACTGTCTGAATCCCCAGGCTTCAAAATCTCCGACGCTGGCAAGCAAATGGCCAATTATTGCTATAGTCAAAGACAGGATTTTCTTGAAAGAGGAATCGCTCCGCCAGTTGAGCAGAGCAACTGGGGGTGGTCCTTAGGGAGGTGAGATTTCTGCCTCTTCGACTGGGCTGAGATAAAAGATGTGCAGAGCTTTGTGGGAGCAGCCCCAGGGATTGCCCTGGGCAGGGGACCTGAGCTGGCTCAGGAGCAGCCCCCCTGGCTGAGGTTTAGGATCCATGGTTGGATGTGGTTGGTTGATGTTTCATGGGTCACTTAAGTGTTCGTGGTGCTTGGGACGTACGAGGATTGAGGGAGGAAATATTACTCGGATAAGGACCGACCCCAAAGGAAAAAAAAACACAAACCAACAAACAAAACCACCTAATTTTCACTGTTCCCATCTTTTGTTGGGCTGTGTGTGTGGATGTCCAGCAATACATACAGTGAGCAATGTAACCTGTGTCCCTTCTGTAGGCAACCAAACGGGACCCTGCTGGAAATGGTTAAAAGCTCAACACGGGGCTTCTGTAGATCGTGGGCTGTAATTTATATTTGGCTTCGACCTTGAAGGGGAAACATCCTGGCTTGAGTTTTCCAGCCCTTCTGCGATGTTACCTAACGTGAAGCTTGTTTTTTTTCAAAAGGGCATTTGTTTCTGGTGTGCAGCTGAGCACACAGGAGCCCTCGCAGGGCACTGGGAGCCCGACATCTCCAGTAACAACAAATAAACCAGAGCTGGGCTTTTCAGTGCAAGTTTGGAAGTCCCTGTTAACTTGTCTGGCATGTGACTTTAACTCAGTAAATCTCAGTTAAAAATCTGTGCACGTCTTGCTCACTTTTTCCCTCACTTTTTTTTTTGTTTCCTCCAGTTTCTCTGTCTGAAAAACATCCGAACCTTCCTCAAAGTGTGTCACGACAAATTTGGGTTAAGAAACAGCGATCTCTTTGATCCCTTTGACCTCTTCGACGTACGGGATTTCGGAAAGGTAAGAGTTACTCCTGAGCTGTTGGGAAGTGAGAGTTGTGGTACTGCTAGAGCTTCTCTGGACTTGTGCTGCAGGTTTTGGCTGAAAACCTGAAAGATTTTTGTTTTTCTGAGCAGTTTCTGTACCCTTAGGCCTGTGTGCTCGTGGTAGACTGAATATCTAGGGGCTGATTCTGCTGTGCGAAGGGTGATCAAGCTTTAGGTTATAAAGCCTCTGGGATCAGTCTGTAAAGGAGATGAAAAATGTGAGGGGTTTTTTTTGGGGGGGGAATCACAATATTTTATCTTGAGTGTTCACAAGAGCAGTTGGAAGAGGCTGCAGCGTTGGGGTCAGGACTCTGGGTCCTGGGTGGGTGACAGGGACAAAGCCACACCATCTCCTTGCCTGTGACACCCCGTCCTCATGATCCCAGCACCTTCAAACTGGTGCTGAGCATCCCCCCTGCTCTGCTTGAACCCACCTGGGGGACCACCCACCACATGTGTCCCCCCGACAGTGTGACACACTGTTCCAAGCCTGGACCCGGGTTTGTACCAATGTGGCCATCAGTTTTGTAATGTGGCTGCTGAGTTTCCAAAGGGTGACCTCACGCCAGGGTGAAATCTGTCCCCTGAGTGCCTCTGGAAGCTGGTTTTGGAGGTTTTTTTCCCCTCCCAGCACTTCCTGGGCACTGGCTATGCTTGTGCCGTGTGTCACCCAGACGGGAGAGCAGAGTGGGGTGGTTGTGTTGTGCTGTAGCTGCTGGGTGACACCCGATACTGAACGAGACCTGGCTGCGAGGGGGGAAAATCCTACATGATTTTGACAAGTGGCTCTTGTTCTGATACCCTCGCTTTTGACGTGAACAGCATCAGGGCTGTGCTGTTACTCAGATGGATACCGGGGCTTGGGGAAGCCATTACACAGGACAATTGCTATATTCTTCAGTGGAAAAAGGTGTTAAAAGATTTAATAAAGCTCTCTATTGTTTTACTGATTTCGAGCTACCAGGCATAAGCTGCTGGAAGGCATCTTCTCTTCTGATTATCCAAAGAGTAGATTTTCACTGCTGATGGGGATATATTATTTGATATTTATTGCCTAATTTATTTCTGGACCATTATCTGGAATGTGCAATTGCAGGGGCTTGTTTTATGAGGGGTTTTTTGATTTATGAAATACAAGGCGGCTGTTGTTGTTCTGGGAATATGAATGCACAGAAGGAACCTTTTGGGCTGGGGAAAGAACCGCTGCTAATTAAAATGCTGCTTTATTGTCACATTGTCTCTTGCTTTGTGCCGTTTCAAATTGCCTCAGACGCCTGTTAATAGAGCCTGGCATTAAACACTGCTGGGGCATGTCAGCTGAACACAGTTTGGTTTCCTTTTTGGTCTGGTTGGAGAACAGTTACTTCCTCCCTCCCCCTTCACTTTTTTTTGGGGGGGGGACATTCAGGTTTGTGACTTGGGAAGGGGGGATGAGTTTGCCATTCCCTCTGACCCCATGACAATTTAGCTTTTTAGGAGACTTTGGAAAAGAAACTTGTCATAAACTTCTGAGAAATCCACGTGTACTTTTTATTTACCCAGATCTTGCTGATTTTCAGGTGTGTCGTCATCCTCAAACAACCTCACAACGTGTGCGAGGCACAGATTCTCTACACAAAAACCTCCCTGATCTTTTCCCAGTGTAGGTTTTTATCAGTTTATGGTGGGGCTATCAGCTGTTGAGGTCTGTACCACCCTAATTCCCTCTGGAAGCCTGTCAAAACATTCCCATTGTCTTTGCCACTGTTCATTCTCACGTTATCCTCAGATCTGTGTTCAACAGTGGCAAAGCAAATAAACAGGGGAAAAATCTGCTGCTGACCAAAGCCCCGTTCCGCTTTGAGTCACAGGAGTCTCTCATCCACGTTCCCACTGGCCAAGCACCGACTTCACACACAAAAAATTCTTCCTGGAGCTATTTGTGACTTAGATCAATAGCGGTTTTTTTGGTTACAAGACGCTTAGGCTGTGTAGGAGACATTTCTGAACAGAGCACAGCAACAGTCAACCATGAAATTACATAGAAACCTTGGTGGAGTGGTGTTGGGTGTTTCCTCTCTGGATGCTGCTTGAGTAGTTATTTCTCTCCTCCAAACCAGAAGGCCGGTGAAACAGTAATTAGTAATAGCCTTTGGGTTTGCTGCAGTGTAATTACCGAGGAGAAAAGCTGGGGCTTGTGTTTATGTGGTGCCCACTTAGACGTAAAGGACTTGTCCTTTGGAATCTGGAGGGTCCTTCAGGGTTTCTGAGCGTCAGAAAAATCACTAGTGCTTTAGAAGAGGAAGAAAATTCAAATCCCTCAGTCTTGCTGTGACCAGCTGTTATTCCAAGAGAGTTTTCCATAGCTCCCTTTGGCTTCCGAGCCAGGGTTTCAGCAAGGAGGAGCTGCCGTAGAATCGATGGAGCCTCCTCCAAAGGAGCAAGTGTGGTCAGGGTCCAGGAATATGGGGTTTTTATCCCTGGTTTTGCCACTTCCTTGAGTTTTAAGCTTAGGAAATCACTGCTTCCTTACTACCACCGGGATAACAGCTGGTGAAATGGGACTGTGAACCATGTGAGCTTCTCCAGACGAAATCCCTGTGGAGCTCCAAAGCTCCATCTCTGCCGCGGTGGGATGTTGGGTAATTGGCAAGTGCAGGCCTTTGCCAAATAGATGTGTCATGTTTCTTGTAATCTCAGTTGCAGTATTTCCCCAGTTACCCAAGGGAGTTGAAAGGCCACTTGAAATTGCTCACAGCCAGGTTTGGTTTTTTTTTTCCCAATGCCCAGTTGTTGTTGAGCAACCCCACAGTGACAAGGGACACGCTTTGGATAGAGGTTTCCAAAAGTGACCCGTGATGCTGAAAATATATTATTTTCTGCATATTGGCTCTCAATATTTTGTTGGTTTGTTTTGTTTAAATCTTACCCCTTTAAAATGACTCAAAAGCTATCTGTAATCTGGAGTGCACTTTGCAGAAGTGTTTCCCCGTGACCCTCTCCCCCCCACAGGAGGCAGAAGCAGTGCTTCTGGGAAGAGTCTCCCCGGAGCCTTCTCTTCTCCAGGCTGAACAACCCCATCTCTCTCATCCTGTCCTCACAGCAAAGGTGCTCCATCCCTCTGATCATCTTTGTGGCCCTCTGCTGGACCTGTTCCAACAGGTCCATGTCCTTCCTGTGCTGAGGACTCCAAAGCTGGACACAGAGCTCCAGGTGGGGTCTC
>BJBW01008853.1:0-14223 GCA_004320125.1 Scolopax mira
TTAATGTAGGCAGATGACCCTTCACTTCCATTGATCTCAGTAGAATTGTGAGTATTTAGTATGTGTAATATGAATGTAGTTGCAGATTTTCATTGTTACTCATGAGAATTACAGCTAATAGATGGTCATGGCTTTCTGTCCGACAAGCATTTCTACGTTTTTCTAGTTTTGTCTTTCTTCTCTTTTAAAGAGATTAACTACATATAGTTTAATACAGCAAGTCTGTGAAGTGAACACGGTCCTAAATCCATATTATTGATTGTATCTCAATATACATGCTTCTAATGCAGTAATTTTTTTTTTCAAAGAAAGGAAAATATTCATAAAAAAAGAAAGCACTGAAATGTCGGGACAGCTTGCGAAGAAATGTTTTGGTTTAAAACTGTGTTAATCAAGGCTATATTAAGCAAATATAATAACATATATAAATAATATTTTAATTTTCATGGTTTGAAATGGAATATATACTCTCAATTTAAGGCAGCAAAGTAGCTGAAAAGACATTAATGTGATAATCCATTATAAAGCGAGTGATTAGAAGTATTACAGTAGAAATAAATTGGGATTTAAACTTGTATGACATCTTTTAAACTGTTCGCTTGATTTATAAAATATTAGTTAACTAGTTTGCCACAGATTTACTCCTGGATTCAGTCCAAATGAGTACTTCCTACATTAGTTTACCCAAATGAGTTTAATTAACATCAGCGATGTGGCAGAAAAGATAAATAACTGAGACTAAAAATGGAACCATTTGATTAATCAAAAAAACCCCTCAACCAAACCCTTTTAAGGAAAAGCCTGACATTTTCATTTGATATTTTTTGAGGGTTTTCTTAAATCATCCAACAGTCATAGAGAAACAAACATGCATATAGAATGAGTTATATTTTAGCAGAAACTTTTCCTGTAAAATTCATAGCATCCTCTTAGGAATAGATGCATTATAAATCTTAATCTATTGTGAAACTCAAAGATATGCTGACACATTTTTCCAACTTGTGGTTACTTTTGCAGTGGACCTGAATTTAATACTACTTTGAGAGAGATCCTAGGGGATTTTCTAGTGGAAAAGCTTCTCTAGAGCATTCAAATGTAATCCATATTGTGCCTATCGCCGCGGTACCTAAGTAGTCGCTAATACAAGGATTTCAGATTTCCACTGGGTCAGGATATGGCAGAGAGGATTTTTAGCTGAGATTGTTAATTTCCAGGTCATCACTTCAGCAAGAGGAGAGCAATAGGAGCAGCACCAGCCGGCCATTGTGCCAACTCTTCTGCAAAAAAGCTCTTGCATGTGTGCAGCTACAGCCTGTTTCTCAGCTATATATAGTAAGTTGATCTTAAATAGGTGCTGATTTCCTGAGAGGTGGCAAATACGAGTACATCTCCTCCTCCCCATCCACACTAGAAGAAATGTCCACGTTTGACTCCCTTTTCGTGCTTCTTGGATGCAAGGCCAGGCTTGACAGCTTTGGAAGACAGATCAAGCAGGTGCTTTCTCTCTCTGTGGTGCCATGTTCCTGGCAGGATCCGTAGCCTCCTCTGCCAAGCAGGGGTGTCAGGACTAGGGGATCACGGCGTGGAAGGAAGCAAACCCTTGACTCTTCCCGTTACTCCGGCTGGCACAGGACTGCTGAGGCTGGTGTGCCTCTGCCAGGTGACTTCCTTGCACAGGTGTGTCCTCAGCCAATGGTCCCTCACAGGATTTGATGTTTGATCCTGAAAATGGTGCTGCTGCGCTGATGCCGACCGCTTTCAGCCTACCTAGATGTAGCCCAATTTATTAATTTTATACACTGTTTCAGATCACACTTGTGATTTAGGACGTTGGAGGCAACTAGGGGACGTTTCCTTTTTCTCACAAGAAATTATTCCCCACCTATGGTTGCCCTCCACTGTCCTCTCCAGGTTGGAGAGGCTGCTGTAGCACCATCTATCACTTCTGCATGCTCTGACACAGCAGTTGTCCTTGACTTCTGCAGAGCCAGGACTTTGTTCCACAGGTTCCAGCCTTACAATGGGCACTGACAGGATCTCGCCACAGGAGAGAGTACAACACCCTGACAGTTGTGGTTCTCCTCCCGTGGAGCTTTCTCCCTATATTGGCTCTATAGATTTATGCTCAATTCCCTCTTCAAATTCACAGGAAAGGCAAAATCAAGACCACCTTTGGTGGCTTTTGCATAAAGCCCACATTTGCTCTTCTGTGTTTTATACAGCAGTGGCACGAAGGTGGAAACAAATACCCATAGAGAAGGAAATCCATCTGAAACTTTAACAAAAAATCATGGCATTATTTATGGGTGAAAAAAAAAAGCTTCAGGAGAATGAAAACAAAGATTCGTAGCCCCACATACTTGGGTGGCTTTTATCAATTTCGGTTTTTTCTCTCTGCAGAAAATTTTACTGTCGTCTTCTAAATAGCTTTCTTGAGGCTGAGCAACCACATTTTCCTCCCTCTGTCTCTTCTGTTGTAGGTGTCCCCAGAGTAAACTAGAGAGGAGAAGTCCCAGTCCCCAGCATGTAACATCAGCCTCCTTGCCAGCTCCAAAACCCTCACCAGTTTCCCTGTTCCCTGCAATGACAAAGTTGATGAGAGCAGTCTAGGCAGGGAGCCCTCATTTTGATTTTCCTGAGAGGAAATGGACATTTTCTGGAAAAATTGCAATTTTACAAAAAATATTTCTGAAGGAAAATTTCAGATTATTACTAGCTTTGTGCCAAGTCTCTTTCTTGTCTTGAAGTACACTTGAAGACCAGTATACTCAGTTCTTCCTTACGCAGAACATTTTTTTAATAAGGTGTCACAAGCAATGATAAAGGTATTTAAAATTGCTTGAGGGTGAAACAATGTTGGAAAAAAAAAAAGTATGTTTCATCACTATATTTCTGCCATAAGAAGAGATTGCACTGTTTTTCTCCTTATCTGAAAGGAATAATCTAAAGCAAACTGAAGGCAGTTTAATTTTCTCCTTTGCACAGGGCAATATCTCAAATAGTAACTATATGTCAATGCTCAACAGTATTTTCTTTTTGTTTTTAAAGATGATGAGCCAAGTGAATCTTAAGCAATATTTTCGACTTCCAAAGAAAGTTTCAGAGTTTTTCTTACATGTGGGCAGAATCCTCCTTTTATTTTCATATGTATTTTTTAATTACAATAAAGCTATTTTTTTGGTTTACTGCATCACTTACAATCATATTTCACATTATAAGACTGTTTTCTGTAATTCTTCATGGTTTTTATAGCATCAAATCTCATGTTCAAGATTTCTTCTTTTTTGTGGTATCAGGTGTTAATCTCCTGGACTTCTCTGGTATTGTTTTATACAAATACATTGGATAATCATATTATCTATCTAGAGATTAAAATGGTATTCTCCATGTCCTTGAACATTTCCTCCTACAAAATCCTACGTTGTGGATTGTAAGTTCAGAGCTCAACTTACTGACTATAAAGGGAGATACAAAAATAAAAATTTAATAGTGTTTGAAGTATGCCGAACCAGAGGGTCAGTCAGAGTTAAGTTAAAAGAGCACAAAGCCTTCTTTAATGCAGCTTCTTATTGACACACTGGTGTACAAGAGAGATAAGAAAAATAAAAAATGAGTACTTACAAATGAGTTCAATCTGAAGTCA
Organism: Scolopax mira; assembly: GCA_004320125.1. Classification (NCBI taxonomy): domain Eukaryota; kingdom Metazoa; phylum Chordata; class Aves; order Charadriiformes; family Scolopacidae; genus Scolopax; species Scolopax mira. The sequence continues at coordinate 3,644 of BJBW01008853.1, forward strand.
TACCTACTTAAATAATTGCCTTTTGTTTCTGGAGTTACAAATGGTACCACTAAACAGTGGAGGTTACGTCAGTGACCTGTAATACCTGATCTCCCTGTAGACTGGCTTCATACATAGATTTGAGAAAGAAAATTCAGTTTAGCTAAAGCTTGAAAAGGAGAAAGAAATATACACATGTATGTAAAATAATGATTCTAAGAATATTGGTGAAATAATAATTTTATTTTCATACTTCCGTGGAACTGGTTTACTGAGAATAGTTTTGCACAAAACTGTCAAAAACTAAATAGCTATTGAACTCCTCCTACCCTGTGGTGGCTTCAAGGTTACTTAAGTCAGTTAATGAGAATAACTAAAAAAGACAGGAAGAACACAGCCATCAAACAGCAAGTTAAATTTTCCTACATTAAACTAAAGAAACAGTCATCTTTTCCTAAGACAGTGGACACTCAATTGTAATTTTTGTTCGTTTTCTCACATTGGGAGTTGATGTGCTTTTGTTTTTTGGTGTCTTGGTTACAAAGCCCATGTGCCAACAGATGCTGAACCAGTGAAGTAGCAATGTGATAAAATAACTGTAAATTAGTAGATTTTGAAAGTAATGGTACGGGTCTGCTTTTCAGAATGGTATTAAGTGGGGAACATCTAAAAGTGACATCAAAGTAGCAAGAGTTTGTGTGGCGTATATTTATATAGTAATTACACTTTTGCAGGGAATCATTTGTTAGTGATGCTTCAGACTTGTTAGAGATTATTTGCTTTGCCAGTTGCAAGATGTAATCAATAAAGGGAGGTTATAGACCATTTTTTGTTTCAATTTAATTTGTGTTTGTTTCCCTGGAGGCCTGATCCTGTTGGATTTACACTCTATAAGGAGATGGCACGTTTTAGGTTTCCTAATTTGATACTTTCATTCATACAGTAGCAGTGCTACTGCGACTATAACCCACCCATAAAAACCCCACCACCTTTTTGGCTAAATCTCTCAATTTATAGATCATCTTGGAATCTGAGATAGTCAGGGCAGATACTAATATATTGTCTGAGACTCAGATGCAATCTTGCTGTCTCAAACACAAATAGATACAATATTTTCTCACAGTTCTAGTGTCCTGTCCTGAAAGAGTTTGAACCACCACAATCAAGAGTTCCCATCTCAAAACTTTCACGGTGTTCTTTTATTGCTATCAAGGGTTTTAGTTTCAAATCCTTCTCCTCCTTGTCAGCTTTCAATCTCATTTGGCATTTGCTGTTTTCTTAGGGATTATTTTAATGCTTGCTTCTGCAAGCTATTAGTAAATGAATTTACTTGATGCTTGCTGCTTCTTCAGGCATCAAAACCTGGTGAATTTTCTTAATGTAAGCCTAAAAGCTTCTGACAAGGATAAGTGCAAGATCAGCTTTTCAGGCAGTTTTAGTATGTGAGTGTGTGTATATGTAAGTGTAACATAGTACAGTGAAAGCTGGATGAACACCCAACATTGAGCTCAGTTTCTATTATAAAAATAAATTTGTTTATAAACTCACAATCCAATTCCATTTTCCTTTCTGTGATGACAATTGAATGTAAATACTCTTTCTCCTTGTGAACCTGGAGGCTGGTCAAATGTGTATTGTGCTAGTAATTTCCTTGTAGTGGAAGAAATAGATGTTTGGGCTATGAGTATTTCATGTAAACCTGCTTGTTTATGAGGAAAGCATAAAATCTTTTTTTTTTCTTTTCTTTTTTTCTTTTTTTTTTTTCTGAAAGCAGGGAAAAAAAACCCCAAAAGCCCACAAGGAAATATTTATCTTAGCTGATAGATTCAAGTGTGTTTTGAGCAAAAGAACTTCCCCTTATGCTTTTCCCTGGGCTGCCTTCATACTGTGTTGATTTTCTGTTTCTGTATATTTCTTTTTTTTTTTCCTTCTGTCTACTCATACCTCCGCTGCAATGACAGGCTCAGAGAAGCCTCTCTGCTGACTGTGCCTCATATGTCTCTGTTTTGGGTAGAAGCTGCTCTTGTTTCAGGGTTCTGGTTCCATTAAGGAGCTTAATTATTTATTGCATTTCTTCCTGAATACAGGCGTACTAGGACGCTAGGCTTAACCCAGCTCATATAATTATACCTGCTCTGCCGAGGTCACAGAAGTAAAATGTTGCTCTTTTCAGGTTCTCTACAAACAAAAACATGATGCTGAGAAAGGAACTTCAGATTATGCACATATGAAGGAGCCTCCAGATGTTAAGCATGCCATGGAAGTCAATAAATACCAGAGTGATGTAAGTACTTCCCCATCTGAAATGATGTTTAGGGTAGAAATATCTATTATAGCTAACTGAAATGAATTGGGCATAGAATATTTTCCTATTTCATTAGTTGGTATTTTTTTTTTTAAGTTTTTTGCTCTGAAGTAATTTGGGACATAATGCACATTTAAAATATGCTATGAGAAAAGGTATGTAACTTTTATTCTAAACTGCAGTGGAAAGCAGTGTTCTTATTGTTTATTAGTGGTGATTGTTATTAAGTGCTATCAGTTTGAAATGAAGTTACAAAGACTGAATTACAAAGACTCCGAATTCACTTGTAACTACTTGTACTTTAAAAGTGTAGAAAGCTCTTTGTTTACATGAACACCAGAATGGCTTCGCTGTCTCATGCTGTAGTTCTTCAAGGGTTCTCTGTGTGTGTGTGTGTTTCTGCCCTGCTCTTGCACACTTTTATGCTCATGAATAATTTTGTTCCCACCTCATGAATACGTATGAAGTCAGTGCCAAAGAATAATTTATGACTTATACATTTTGAGCCATGAGGTTCAATTTTGATACCTGGCACTAGTTTACGCCAGAGTATTTGTTTGACCAGAGTATTTGTTCTCGTAGTCTTACTTGAATAATTTGCAAATAAATCAGAATATATAACAATATTTTTAAAGGTGAGTTTGTTGCGGGGTTTTTTTGATGATTTTTTACAGATGCTTGTTAACTTCTTGAAGTTCTTTAGGTTTTCACAATATAAAAAGCCTAATAATAGTATTTACATCTTTTATTAGTTTCATTTGATTTCATGGTTAAGCTAGCTTATACTGCTCAGTGCACCATTGCTAGGGGTGGAAATGCTAGCAAGATTAGCATCTTGAATTACAGAAATGCAACTTTGAAGAAAAATGTCTTAGCTTTTGTAAGAGATTACTTATTAAGAAAAGTAAATTTTTAGAGAAGACTGGCTAAAACAGTGAGGTCATTTTAAGGGTACACAAAACCAGTAAGAGCAGCTGGCATGTAAATACCTTTAAAGTTAGGATGCATTTCCATTTTCTTAGGTACACGAGTCAAGAAAGGTAGGTATGTGATTTTTAGAACTCTAATTTCTCCAATAAACGGGATATTTGATTGCTGCTAACAATATAGAAAGTGAAGCTTGGGTGTTCATTTTGAATTAACTTAAATTTACCCTGTCTTCCCTACTGACAGTGTAACAAACACTCTTAGGTTGTATAGGCTGAAAGCTAAATGTCAATGTTAGATGTATGTCCGTGTGTGCAGAATCTTGACAGCTGGCCGCTGATTAAAAGGCTGCTGGAAAACTTCAGGGAAGCATTATATTTGAAGAATAACTTTTTCTTCTGCTGGGAAATACCTGCCTTGGAACTCCCAGTGGTAATTTGCAACCTGCCTTGATTACAGAATTCCCTCTTCCTGTCAAATTCCATCCATCTCAGCTGCTGGAAGCATAAGGATGTCAGATTGGTGGAGGTTAGGACCTGGGAACATGAACTTCCCTCCCCATAGAGAAAGAGTTTTTTTAAGAGCAGTAGGAGTGATTTTGGACTACTAGGGAAGGAAGTAAGTTATGTTGGGAAGAGAGATGCAAATCCTCTTCCTGGTGGTGGGACCAGGAGGGATATAAGAAGAGATTTTTGAATCAAATTCATCATGGTCTGAGGATTAGTATGCCAGTGAAAACCCCATTCCCCTTCTATAGCTGTGTATCACCTGCTAACAGAATTAAGGAGAGCAGGGTACAGATGGGAGAGTAAATGAAATTCAGTTGTTTCATCTTCTTTCACCCTTAAAGCAAGCAAAAAAAAGGAAATGAAAGCAAACATAGGGGAGAAGTATGTTTTGATAAATGAGAACTTTTAACAGCATGTTAAAAATAATGAAAAAATATGAAGGAAATTATTTTCAGCCCGAACAAATTAAAAAAAAAAAAAATCAAACAAACCCTCCGACATAAAACTCAAACCAGTTAGTTTCATCTGTTTAAGAACAGTTTCTTTCTGGTTGCTCATGGGGAGCTGCAGTGCAACGGGGATGTATCTTTATCACACATAAAGGAGCAAGTTATGCAAGTCCAGTTATTGTTCAGTGGAGTTACACAGCTCCTGTGGGTAATTGTTTGGGCACCATGGTGAATAGCTGCAGATGTCTTATTTTGTAAGCACAGGTTTAATTAAGAGCCATGTGAGTTTTCATCTTCGAGTCAAAGCGTGGAACAGCGAGCATCCCAAATGTGGAGCATTTGTCTTTCTGAAATATTTCAGGCTGTTAGGAGAATCACAGCTTTGAAAGTGCAAGGGGGAAGGAGGGAAACTACTGGGGGAATAGAAGGACAAAGCTCTTTTATCCAGCACTCAGTACAGGATACCTATGGGAGCAGAATGCATGTTTACCTACAATGCTCTGCCAACTCAATTCAACCTTTACATGCAGGGTTTGCATCTAATAGGATTAGGATGTGTTTAAGACTATTTACTCAACCTTAAAATAAAGCTGACATTTATACTCAACTCTGTGAAATGTGCAATTTCCTTTAAAAATTAAGACTGTATTCAACTTACAATACATTTGTGCTGACATTTTGAAACTGTCATGTGCTATAGGCCCTCACACCACTTTGAATATCATTAGCATGCTGTATAAGCGTGGGCTGAAGCTACATAATAGGGAAATACTGTAAAATTTCCTGAACAATGTGATCATGTATAAGAAAAACATTTTTCTCTTCTTCATACTCAGACTGAAGAAAATTGTTCTCAAAAGAACAAAAGTGACTTTTTTTTAATGATAGGAAATTTACTTGAAAAATAATTTAAATACTACGTAATGCTTGAATGAACACATGTTTATCCAAACCAGAGCACTTTTCTCTATAAATCATCTTTGTATTTTGTGAGGTGAATGTTAATGATGGGACTTTGGCACAGAAAGGATTTGGAGAAAAGTGAAGTAGGGACCATCAGGCTACTTTATGCCTGTCATTTAGCTAATGACATTTAGCTCATCTGGAAGTTTCCAAACGTGGGACCAAAATTAGGTGGTGGCCCCTAGAAAACCGTAAGGTCACAAAATGGTGGTTTTCCCAATGTGTAGCTGAGTATCAAATGGATGGAAGAACGTAATTGAACAGTGAAATGACGGGACAATTAAGTTTCTAAAGCAAAGCAAGCAGTTGCCACGGTGTGTGTGGGTGGAAGCTGCACATGGCATTTGATGAAGGTACTCAAAGCTGTGGATCAGAGTTTCATCTGTTCCATTACCTGGTCCATCACTAGGCATTACGAGTAGCAAAACAGGGTTAAGTATTTTGTACAGCAATTTATATGTTCTGCTTGGTTAAAATTATTGATTCTCCTCACAGCATTACATGGTATTATGTAAGGAAATAGTGTTCTGATTTTACAAATAAGAAAACTGCAATAGACTCATCTATGGTCGTTTAAAAGGCAGTTTGCAGAAATGAGGCCGGAGCCCTGGAATCTTTTCTCTTATGCTTACATAGAAAACAGTATTGCTTTCAAAAATGTTAGTTGTCAGTTGGGCAAACCTTTGATGTATATGTATTCTCTTTGCAGTCCATATGATGTCGGTAGTGGTAATTTATAATGTTTCACGGATCATCTAAATTTGAATATTTAAGACATCTATATTGTCTTAGGAGTAAGCTTTTTTTCTTTTTCATGTGCAGGATATTGTACAGTCACAATTCACACACAAAAAATGACATTCTTTCTGATACGACCAAATCATCAGCTCTTAAACTTGATGAACTTAAACACCATCAATAACATGCCAAAATATCGATGTTTGTTTTGATGCAGATCATACTAAAGTCAAGCTTCTCCTGCCTCTCTGTTCAGCATCTGCATTAGAAAAATCACCTTTCACTGACTAACTTTCTGCTGACAGTGGTTGTCAACAGCAGGTCCCCCTGGACCACTTCCAACTGGTGCTGAAAATGATGTGTTTACTCCTGATGTAATTGGGACCAATCAATTTTCAAGCCCATTACTGGAAAGGATGACTGCATCAATCTGTAATGGGCCAGAAATGTGTTTGTCTCTTCTACACAAGCCGGGAAACAGTTTTCAACACCATTTGAGTGGGGATCAGAAAAGCTCTTGCCAATGATGATTGTCACCAGCTAGTCATTTTCTTAGTGCTGATGGACCCCAAAGTGCAGATGAGAGAAAAGAGGGCAGAGACACAGCTGACAGGCCATTAGTTAGTGGACTTGGAGCTCTCAGAAAATACTAAGCAGGGGTGAACAGTAAGAGACAAATTCTCTTGCAGATAGGTGTGCCCAGCTCCGTGCTGGCTCCTGTGTGTGCATTTCAAGAAGGCAAAATATGTTCAAAGCTGCTTGTGCATATATTAATAATCACCTACAGTTTTGGAATTGGAATAGAGGAGAAGACAGAAGACTGCAAGGAAGGTCCGAGCCCTTTAAACCCAGGTGTGCTTGGGTCACCACGTAGCAGAGGTTTCTGTTTGTCGATTGACAACCTGAGATGTCTTGCAGTCTTGTTAGAAATCTGTTTACTTTGCAGCATTGTAGTGCATTCCGATGCACTGGCACCATCGTGAAAGGTGAAGCATCTTCAGGACCCTCAGCTGGAGTAAATGGACCAACACGTTTGTCCTCGGGGGACCTCATACCTTTTTATAAGAGCTGGAGGTTTGGCCCTATTACAATTAGTCTACTAATTATAAACCAAGCCCTGAATATTTTCCATGCTTCGCAAAAACTACTGGCAATTCAGAGTGTGTAATCACACTTGGGATTAAAGATGAGAAATGCCTTTTATTCAGATTATCAATGCTTTTTAAACAAAAATTCAACAGTGTAGCTGTTGGTATTTGTAATTTACTATTTGCAGCTTCACAACTAGAGCTGGTACAATTTTTTCCCCTTTTTCTTCCAGCTTCTTTCTCACCCACATTTCTCACTGATCTGCTGGAACTCTCCATTTAGGTCTTTCACTGCTGGTGTTGTCCATATCTCAGTTACTTTTTCCTATGGAAAGGCTGGTTTGTGCAGATGTTTTGTCGACCTGTGGTCCTCATAAAAAAGAGTAATTCTTGAGCCTTTGGTGATGTTTTTTGGTCCAGTCTGAGAAACCCTTTGAAGTGAAGATTGAGTAAAGACACTGTATAATGCCTGGACATTCAAGTCAGGGTTGGAGCCTCTTGGTGTAAGGGTCTGAACCAGCTTAGGAGAAAAGATGTCCCTTTCCATAGGTGCTTCTGCTTTTTCCTTTTGTCTTCTCTGCTCTCCTCTCGTAGATTTCTCCATTTTCCATCTTCTTGGTGTTTATTGGTGCACACACCAACCTGGTTGCTTTGCCCCGTCTACATCTGTTCCCCCGCTCTCTTGAAATAGCTCTGTTTTACTGTTTTAACATAGCACTAGAAACAAAAAAAAATAAATATATATATATAAAAAAATATATTTCACTAGATGGAACAGAATAGCAGCTGTGTAATAGAGGCCAGCACACTGTCCCAGTGGTAAAGGGTCAGCGTCCAGGGATTGAGGTTATTCAGGAAATGGGAAACATATTTTTTCTTTCTTTGGCCTACCTCTGACAAACTACTGTTCTGCTGCATAACATTTTTATTCTCACTGGAGTATGACAAGCTGCAGAATGGAGCAAATATATATTGCAGACATTTGGAAAATGCTAGATGACTTTCCCTCAGACATAAGTAATAGGTGTACTGGTTTAGGTGCAGGAAGAATAATAATTCACTCAGGGAAAGCTATAGCAATTGGCCTTGCATCTAATATAATTGAAAATGGTGAAATATAAAGGACTGTCACTGTCTTATCCCACCCCCCCTCCCGGCCCTCCCCCTCCCCGCCCTTTCTCCCTGAAATTAACCACAATCCATTATTTCATGTACTATATGATCATGTCATTTGGGAGCAATAAGTGACCACATTTCCTCAACTTTATCACCGGTATTCTTGATTCTCTGTTGTTAAATTCACTCCATTCCTAATTTCTATTTTGGGCACATATGCTGGCCTTTAATTTGCAATTTACATGGATGATAGGGTGCTATTCAGAAACCTGTTTCTGCTGCCTTTGTGGTTTTCACCTCACCTCATGTGGTCATTAGGATGAACAGCATATAATTAACTAAATTCATGTAAAGCCCTGAATTGCAAATGCTTGTCTGTACGACTAGTTTCTTAAAAAAATAGAGGAAATCCAATCCTAACCAAAACAAAACTTCGGTGGTTTTAACGAACAGTAAGAAACAGTTGCTGTTTTCTTGGTAGGTGATACTTTGGGCTGTATTCATCCAACCTATTTAATTATTTATTTTATCAGTGATTACACTCGTGTGTCACTCCTTGTATGTTAAAAATTATAAGATCTATTTGTGGGCAAGCAGCCAACGCTGAAGCCTATTTAGCTTGTCTACTTAGCTGAAGCCATATGGGTGCAAAATTACTTTCCTGTTGCCTATAAAAAATTTGCCAAAAAGCAAAGTGGTTTTTTTTTCTTTTCTTTTTTTACAATAACATTTCTACAAATTATATTATTTGTTGGGTGCTGCAGTTTATGAGTTTGTTGCATTATACCCAAAGTAAAGCTTTACATTGGCAATAGAAGCTAGATGTGGAGGTTATGAATGAAGCTTCAAGCTGAGGACTTTCTTGATGGTGAAATACGATCTTGAGAGGTTGGTTAACTTTGCTGAACAACAGAAGAAAATCTAAAAGACTGTCCAGTAAAGCAGGAATTATTCTGATACTTTTCATTTCCTGTAGAATTTATGTTTTCTACCTTTTGCCTGAAACTTCAGTTTCTCACTTTTAAATACTAGGGATGATTTTCTTAATAATTCAGCACGACAGCTCTGAGAAATTGGCTTAGATTGGCACGTGTACAAGGGAGAGGAAAAAGTCGACAGGCCCTGGAGAGAGAGAGAGAAGGATAACTTGTGGTCTCAGCGCTCTGTAACGCCCCTGAGGTCTATGCTGTTTCTGTGATTGCGTTGCTGAATGGAGAATGGTTGGACTCTCCTACCTGTGGTTTACCTCCTGGCCAACGTTCTCTGAGGCCATTCATTACAGTAGCAGCTTTTGCCCAAACAGAAAGATTCAGTCTTGTGTTCCACATGCGCGAACACTCAGCCTTCTTGTTCCCGTGATTGTGTAAAGGAGCAGAGAAGTGAAGTTGTTGTGGGGTGGGGGAGGATGGGGTGGAGTTGTGTCACTGAATTACACACCAGCTACACGGCTGCCTATTACTGAGGAAGATGTTTGCTGTGCAGGATGAGAGTCTGTGTTCAGTGTAGCTGTGATCTGCTAGGCTTCAGCCCTAGTATCAGAGGGGAGGTCATTGATATTAAAAAAAGCATAGAAAAAATGCTGTACCTCTTCGAAGTCCTCCAAAATGTAGTGATAAAACTCAATATTTGGGTCTTTGCGCTGCTTTCAGTTTCTTCGACTCTTCTAAGCAAAACCATTTTTTATTTTAATATTGTATTTTATGAGTCTGAATTTCTTATTCTGTTAACCTGTATGTGGGTCTTACTAAATAATCCCTGTCAAGTAGGACTGTGTTGCAATAAATTAGGCACAGTTCTGTTGAATTTGATGGCTGAGTTGATAGGTCATTCAAAGATTATTTATAAACTTAAAAAGTTTTTGGTTTGTTTGTTTGTTTTAAACAAAACTGTTTTCTGTTTGACAGGTGTCCTATAAAAAGGATGTGCAAGATACTCATAGATACACTGAAGTGCTGAACAGGCCAGACATAAAGACAGCAACTGAGTTAACAAAGATAATAAGTGATGTATGTTCTCCTGTTACTCTATCTGTATTTTTTAGACGTGATATTTTATTTATTCCAATTTCAGTCAGGTTGTTTAGAATGCTGCTGAAATTCTCAAACGTCATGAGCAGAAAACTTGCAACCCCAAATCTGATATCGAGGTTTGATTAAAACAAAGACTGAAACCCAGCAAAACAAAACTCCTTGCCTGGTATGTGATAAAGTTATGGGTTTCTTCTATTTTGATGTATGAACCTTGGCAATTATTGGTCATTGATCTAAAGATACTGTTAAGCTTACACCCTGCACCAGTACAGGTTGGGGGCTGACCTGCTGGAGAGCAGCTCTGAGGAGAAAGACCTTGGAGATCTTGTGGACAACAGGATGACCATGAGCCAGCAATGTGCCCTTGTGGCCAAGAAGGCCAAGGGCATCCTGGGGTGCATCAAGAAGTGCGTGGCCAGCAGGTGGAGGGAGGTCATCCTGCCCCTCTTACTCTGCCCTGGTGAGGCCCCATCTGG